>VZRZ01007145.1:433983-623185 GCA_013398175.1 Climacteris rufus | reverse complement strand
AAAAAAAAAAAAAGAAAGAAAGGAAAAAATGCAAACAAACAAAGCACAACTTTAAGGAAATGCTGGCCCTGCATTTGCAGGTACTTTGAGAAGGATACAGAAGTGGTTATCCTAACCCATCCATCTCACTCCTCTCTGCCCATTGCTCTCCCTCTCCATGGAGGGATTTTATCAGCGTCTCCTGCTGGGAATTTACCACTGGTTTGATGTCATGACTGGTGGTGCAGGGGGCTGGCCATGGATGTCACCAGGGGAGCCACAATGTGTTGCTGGGGCTCCCTAAACAACACAAACCCAAACACAAACCCAGAAAGAAGCGTTCTAAAGGAATCTGGGAATTTACATAACGTGCATGGAGTCATTAAGGCTGGAAAAGAGCTCCAAGATCATCGAGTTCAACCATTCCCTGTCCCCAGGTGCCACCTCCACATGGCTTTCAGACCCCTCCAAGGGTGGTGACTCCACCACTGCCCTGAGCAGCTGTTCCAATGCTCCATGTTCCTTTCCATGAAGGCATTTTCCCTAATATCCAACCTGAACCTCCTCTGGCACAACTGGGCTGCACAGACAGCTATTTCCTCTCAACATTTGACACATTAATAAGCACACACGGAAATCTCTACCACAGTGCTGGGCCTTTAAAACAAAACTACCCCTCGTGAGCCAAATCCCAAACATGAGCATGCAAATCGACACAGTCATGCCACAAACTCTTCAAATGAAAGCAAAGTTGATGACTTAAATCCCCCCAGACTACCAGAGGCAGATTTTTGGTAATGTTCCTGACATCAGTTCTATTGTTTCTCCCTATAATGCACTGACCTAGATCTGTTGGTGTAATTTTTCAGCTTCTAATACTGATAATATTGCTTTTAGACAGTGGTTTCAGGGCCCTTTTGAGATGAGTTCTTCAAAGCTGGAGCTTAATCCATTCTTTATTAGCTTCTGTAAAGTGATTACCTCTTCAGGGCTGGATGGAAGTACTTAAAGGAAATGAGCATTCTGTTACCAAACATCACTGCTCCACTTCCAGAGCATTTGCTGGAATTTTAAAGCTTTAGGCTTGACTGATGGGGGCATAAAACAAGGGGAGACACTAACAGAAAAGTTTCATATGGTAAATGTGTTGACACCATGACATTTTTTTAACGAAATCCCGGGATGTGACAGGTGCTCAGGGACTGATGGCCTGTGACGGGCGAGCTGGAGGTCACTGGAGCTGATACTGCTGCTGAGATGTCATTTTATTTTTCAGTTCAAAATGAAAAATCGCTCTCTGCATGCAGTTTATGAGAACCCTGTTGCAAGGAGGGGCTGGGGAAAAGTCACATCCCAGTTTACTTTCCAGTGCTCCTTCCACAGAGCACAGAAATAAAAAGAGGTAGAACCAAACCACTGCATCTATCAGGCTGTAATTAATCAGGAATTTTTCTTGTGTCCATGTGAAGACTTCCTGCTAAATCCATGAAAAAAATTGTGCTTATTAACATCAGGACACGATGGTTTCAAGAAATACTTGTTTAAATAGCTCCAGAAAACAAGAAGTACCTGTTGTCATGGAGAAGTAGCTGCTCCAAGGGCAAAGCCTGTCTGCCAACTTGACCACAGCTCTGTTGTTTCAGGCAGCAAATACAGAATAATAAAGCAAATAAAGAAAAATGAAAAGACTAATCGATTTCAGACCTGTTGAAAGCCAAAAATGTTAATAAAAACCCCAAACAACTCCTGGATGTTAATTTTATAGAGGTCTATATATCAGTCCAAAGCAATATAGAATCATGGGATGGTTTGGGTTGGGAGGGACCTTAAAGTTCATTCAATTCCACCCCTGCCACGGGCAGGGGCACCTTCCACTGTCCCAGGCTGCTCCAAGCCCTGTCCAGCTTGGCCTTGGGCACTTCCAGGGGTGGGGCAGCCACAGCTTCTCTGGGCACCCTGTGCCAGAGCCTCAAAACAACACAAAACAGAGACATAAAGCAGTTTTAAATCTGGACAAACTTTTGAACCCATTTATCAAAGTACCTGTAGCTCTCATCCCAAGGTGAAAGAATAATAAATAGATTAAAAAGTTAATTGTCTTCCAAAGCCTTTTTAAGGAAAAAAAAAAAAATTATACAGAATTTTTAAAGGAAAAGTTGGCATAGGGCAATCGCTCTTGAAAAACCTCACTAATGAATCATTCCAGCCTCCCATCCTTCACAGGAGTAGGGAATATCCACGTGTAGAGCCAAGACATTCATTTTAATAAAAGAAAATACAACATCTACAGGAATGCAGGTAGTTGAGTAAATATATTTTGGGATAAAAACTGGAGACAAACCTTCAGGGGAGCTGACAACAGCTTTGTGGTGAGAGGGATGTGGGCAGGATGGCTGGGGCTCACCCCATCTGAGGGCAGAGCTCACCAGGAGGGATATTGAAAGAAAAAAAATCCTGGAGGAAACTTGCTCAATTTAACAAACTCTCTGCTTTTGCTGTCTCTGGCTCTGGTTTTGGTCGGCTGTTACTCTGAAATTATAATTCCAAAATCACACAGAAATACTGTCTTATCTGGCAAATACACAAGGGCTGCATAACCCAAACATGTTCCATTTCTAATTTGATCAGAAATAATTTAAATTCCTGTGGGAAATAATTTCACTCCCAGAAGCCTCAGTTTGGGGCAGCATCACATTTATCCCTAAAATGTCGTAGTTCCTTTCAGTGTCTTCTGCTGAGTATAACAGAAACACGCCAAGGATAAGGAGAGTCTAATTCAAAGTCCACCAAGTATTTTTGGTAGGTTTTCATGTATTTCCTCCAATTCATATTTTGGCAGCCAAGCTAAATAAAACATTTTTTACTTTTAAATAATGTACTTTATTTTCCAAAGTATTGGGTGGTGCTATCAGCAAGGAAAACACCACAGTCTCTAGGACACAGCTTGAACACACCCCCTGAATGATGACATGAAGGAGGAAAATAAGGATTTTGTTCCTGAATCTCACAGAAGGGATGGGGAGGTTCCATCTCAATTAAACTGCATTCCCACCTCCTTCTGTCTCACTGAAGAGTTTCACAACAGAAAACTCTGAAGGGGAAGCACAAGACACTGTTGGGACAGAAGTGATGGATGGGCTGGATGAGCCCTGGATTTATTTTCTTTTGGAAGGAAGGAGCACTTGTCACTGCTCCAGCTTTCTCTCACTCCAAAACATTTTGTTCCTCAGCAAAGCCCTTGGGGTACTGGAGACAACATCAATCAAACCCAGACAACCCTACAATACCCAAACCCTGGTCAAAATTGATGGAGAAGCCCAGCTTTTGTCTTTGCTAACGTGACAAATACTGCAGTGGTTCAGTGCAAGGCCCTTCACCCCACAGAGCTGTGTCTCCCCTGACTGCTCAGACCCACTGGTTTGGCTCCTTAAGATCCATTTGGATTTGAAATGTGAACATCTGAAACCTGAACATCTGAAACCTGAGTGATTCCATGCTCCTGCCAGAAGATGAAGTTGGCTCCATGGAGAGCATCCATGCTGGGAGCAAATCTGGTGGAAATAAAACAATCCCTAAGCAGAGGAGGCTGTGCTAACAACAACTTTTTTATCTATAAATAAGATAAAAATCCTTGATATTTACCTAGGATTTGCCACCCTGTGCCTGCACATTCCTTTCCATCTTCCTCAGTTGGATGTGGCCTTCCCCACAGCATCATCCCCAAGCTAACCCCACAAAACCACACCTCAGAGAGAACCCAAACTTTCCTTACAGAAATGGTAACTTCACTGAGCCCTGTCACAAATTCTGGGCTACCAGAGAAAGGCAAAGTGCTCACAACAGCAGCTAACTTCTCCAAACTTATATTACTGATTAATAAATGCATGAATATTCTATTAATATAAAATTTTTGGAAGTGACATCAAGCCCAAGGTAAAGAATCACATTTTAGATGTGTTGTGGTTCCCAAGGCTGAAGCCATTTCTGTGCCACATGGTAAACCCTAAGGTATAATTTTTATTTAATGTATCGATCTCATAAAACATAAAACACATTACCAGAAAATATCCATGCACAGATATTCCAACCCCATGTGTGAGAACAGGCTCAGGCAGAAATGGGGTGGCTTTTATGGGATCAATGACTGTTTTAAAAGAGACAACACACTGATGAAAAAAGATGGCATTTTCCGTGAAGTATTCATATTCAATTTAAAATGGATTAGAGAGCACTCTGGGTGTAAGTGCTGCACTTTGAGTAGCAATGGTATTTCAACTCTGTATACAAAATATTCCATTACATCTCCTTCTATTTATAAAGGCTCCAGAGCAGCCTCTGATATCTATATTGTTATTAAAGCTTCTTCTGGTAATACATTAAAGAGTGTAAATGCTCTTTTATAATAATCCTTTACGTGCTCTTTGCCCCTTCAAAATGCAGATGGAACCAGAAATAGGGGAGTGCTCCGGGAAACACAAAGGATGTGGATGCAGTGGGTATCTACCAGAAATTAGTAGATGAGTTATTTGACATCTCAAAGAAGCCAAACTCATCCCACAGAGGCTCCTGATAGTTTGTGAGGCTGTAATTCAGTTTTTCTTCACATAATCATGTGTGCACACACATATTCAGATACATTCTTACATAAAATTCTTTGAGCCAAAATGGAGAAAACAGACACACAAATTTCCACAGTTGTCAGTACAAAAGGTTCTGTCAGAGAGGAAATCTTGTCAGTCCTCCTAAAGACAACAAGACTGGCTTTTCCACCTAATTCATGGGTCCTTAATTCATAGAATCATGGGATGGCTTGGAATGGAAGGGACCTTAAAGACCATCCCATCCCACCCCTGCCATGGTCAAGGACACCTTCCCCTATCCCAGGGTGGTCCAAGCCCTGTCCAACCTGGCCTTGGGCACTTCCAGGGATCCAGGGACAGCCACAGCTTCTCTGGGCACCCTGTGCCAGGGCCTCCCCATGCTCACAGGGAAGAATTTCTTCCTAAATTAATCATCTCTGTCAGCATCGTATTAATTAGGAAATGTACAAAATCAGAATAAACCATTTAGCCCATTACCCTTGATTCTCAATGTGTTTACTGACTAATAGAAAGCATCATCTCTTCAGCAGGTCTCCATCAAATATAATCAAATTACCTATACTTTATTGCAGCCTAATTGTCAAAAAAGAAAAAAAATAAGTATAAAAGTTTAAAAAAGCAAGTGAGGAAGATAGATGGAAAACCAAATGATTTGTTGAGAAAAAAATCACTCTTTAGAAGCACAAATATCACCATTAACATGGAAATCCCAACACCAGCATTAAATAATGTCCTTACATCAATATAAAATTTTTTACACCCCCTGTCTCTTCCACACAATCTCCAACACTGACAGCTCCAGTCTTTTATTTAATTTGTTCCTGACCTTTCTGATAACGCTGCCTCTTATCTGCCTGTATTTGTTCCATGGCTGTAACGACAACATTGTCCCCAAAAAATTGTGTTTGACCCTCTTGGAGGTGTGAATATTGAATTCAGCCACAACTCTCTCAAGGGGGTTTCCTAGAAATTATTGGGCTACATTTTCTAGTGAAGTATTTCTGCATTAAACTCCAAAATGTAATTTTCATTTTTAAAAAAGGCAAGTTAACAGCAGGCAAGTATTCATTTTCCTAGGAAATGCTTCCCAAGAGCTGTCTTTTTAGTTTAATTGCAAAATTCCTGTTCATCTGGGTTTCCCCCAACCCTAACTCAGTCAATGCAATGATACAGACAGATATGAACAGCAATTATTTCTTTCTGCAAGACTCTCTCATCTATACCAAGCAATGTCTTCAAGGTAACTAAAAATCAATTATTAATTTTTCTTTATATTATTATTCCTCTGAAGTACATGTCACTATTTCAATTTTAAACAATGATTGAAAAATTCCACTTAAAAATTTGAAAAGTCATTAATTTATGGTGTGGTACTTCTTAATATCCCCATGTAAGGATTTATCAGCAATGGATGACATAAAATGATGGGTTTACATTATATAGCAGCCCATGTGCTACACCGTGAGGTAATCCACTTTTTGAGAGAATTTAATAACTGCATTCTCTTTACAAAAGAAAAAATAAGTATTTAAAAGAGGGAGGAGACATTAAAATAAAATGTGATTTCTGTTAATTAAAAAGTAAAGATATTATATTTTCTAATAAATTACCAATGGTGAGTTTGTCTTTTTATTTGATTTGGGAAAGCTACTTACTAGGATGGCAACTCCAATTAATTTGTGAGTAGTGTAGGACTTGCAGTGACAATTGACAAACCCAGGCACTGTTTCTATCCAATATTGTTACATCTAAAGCCACACATCTGATTTTTTAAGTCACAATAGTAGAATTTACTAAGAAGCCACACTGCCAGACTACAACTGCCCACATATTTCTTGGCAAACAATTAAAAATTTGCTATTTAATAAACCTGAATTCGCTGTGGACCTGGATACCTGGAAGTCCCAAAGCCATGGATTTGGGATACTTTCAGAGTTTGGTGTCTTTTTCAGCCTGATACTTTCAGAGTTTGGGGTCTGAGACACAGAAGGATGAAACCTGACAACTGCCAACACAAGGAGACTTCATTCAATTTTACCACTTGCATGGATGGCTCAGCTCTAATAGCAATAATTATTTTTGAGTGGTGTCACAGCCAGTATTTATTGCAGGTTGCCTTCCTCTTGCTCAGCACTTCTTACTGCTCAGACTGGTTTGCTTAGGCTGTAAAACCAGGGGAGAAATTCAGTCCCACAAAGAGGCATTGACACTTTGCTTCAGGTGTTCTTGGTGAGAAGTCAAGTTGTATCAGGGCTTGTGCTGCTGCTCACCCAAAATTACACAAAGCGCCAATTTAGAAGTTTAAAGACTCTCCTCTCTGTCTTCTGACACTGGAAGAACTTGTAAAGAGGGTAGAAAGACAACAATGGTGTCTTGACCTCTTTAAGAGCTTCCAGAGGCCTAAGATGAGTATTAGTATTGGGGAAAAAAAAATAAAATCCAAACCCTTCAATTAAAAGAACACCAAAAGCCCCCCAGGCTAGACCTGTCCTGGTCCCTGTGTTATCTGTATCCTAAAAGTAAAGTAAAACTTCCTGCCTGTTCTTCCCTTTATAACAAGTGCTGAGGAGTTGAGCTGCCAGGCAGCAGTTCCAGCTGTGCAGGTGACCCTGGAATTTTGAGGTTTGGCCTCGTTCCCAGAGGTGTCCATGTAGAGCCAGAGGGTGACATCCGTGCCACCAGCCCCTGATGAGACCCCCATGACTGGGATGAATGATGGTCAATTAAAAGCTTGCTCATAAATGACATCCAGCAGGACCAACCCCTGCTTTCCCAGCAGGAGGTGGGAAAGGGCACTCCATGGAGGCAGAGCCTGAAGCCATCCTACCCAGGCTGTGCTGTTTGGGTGCCTGGGGGCAGTTTTGGGGCTTTAATCTCCATCATCCACCCACAGCTCTGCCTGCAGCCAGCCCTGTGACTCTGTCACCTGAGTACAGATCAAAGGATGCCAACATCAGGGCAGCTCCTGAATCCATTCCCATTGTGCTCACTCGAAAAAAAAAAAGAGCAAAATAAAGTTTGTTCTTTGAAAAACAGCATTTTTTTCTTTCTATCTTGCACAGTCACTTTCCCCCTGTTCCCCACAAACACTTCTCATGCCTTGAAACTTTTACTGGCAACACTATCTGGAGAACCTGATCCATCTTCATTGTCACCATAACACTTTTTCTGTACCCAAAAGCTGATTTAGCACTTCCTTGACTATAATCAAATCCCCTTACAACTCTTAACTCCTCACAAAACACTTAAAACATTGTAGTTCAATGCTTAAAGCATTCATCTTATCCAACATTTGTGTTCAAAGGGATTGAAAACATATAAAGCAGCTAAATCAGTACCTACAAACTAAAGTAAGAATATCTAAGTATGTGCAAGGAATTATTTCAGCCTCTTCCAGGTGGATCACTGCAATCCAGGCTTCCCAGCTGCTCCAGCAATTCCTCCTCTGTTGGCAGCACGGGCACTCTATTTTACGGACATGCTGACCCCAATGACAACCCTTCTCCCCCGACTGAACCCAAGCTCCCACAGATTTTAGAGTGTTCAATTGTCATGCTTAAGTCCTCAGTAATCTCTTTATTATCTCTCAGTGCATCCCATCTGTAGCTCCATTTGCCTGTCTCCAAAAACTGCTGATGTCTCAAACACCAGACTCTGCAACCGCTTCAAATTTCTGCTCAATTTTCACATCACTTTTAAGCTCACAATTTTATCTTTGGAATGATGCCAAACTTCAGCCAGAGCACACTTTTCTTACCACTCCTGACACTTTTTTTTTTCATTTGACATTTTTCTTTTGTTAGCTTTTTATTTCAAACACAGCAAGAAAACATAACTTAGGGAAAGTAAATTACCCTGTCCACAGCTGAAGGGGTGAGCAACATTATATAAAAGATCTTCAAATGCAAACTTTCGTATTTCTGAATGACTTACTTGGGGCTAAATCAGTAATAATGGCAGAATTTTAAGAGCAATGACTGCAGAGATAGACCAGGAAAAAGAAATCTTCCAACCCCATGTCATGTTTTAATATCTATAGTGCTTACATTAACTGCAATATTTCTTAACAAGACAAGCCATGGGTCAATCCTCATCCAAAGGAATTATGCCCTTCCTATTTCCCTCAGGCTTGTTCAGGGAACAAAAGCAGAAGTTTTGGTTCCAGGAAACCCTCACTGGCTGCTTCTCTCTTTAATAATGGCCTTTTCCCTGGTGAGCTTTAATTAAAGTCTTCTATGGACGCAAAAGAGGGGTCAGGATTGACTTAAGAAAGGAGAAATATTCACCTGAAAGGGCCTTCAGAATGAAAAATGTATTTGAAAGTTGGGCACGAAACATGAAACAGACTTTTTCACTCTTTTCATTCCTCCTTGTTCTCCTGAAAGTGTATTATAGAAGTTTATTTTTTACAGCCTTTTCAGGGGAGTATTTCACTGAAAGGCCTGACCAGACAGACTTTTCTGATGGAAAACTAAACTATTTTCACTTCTACTGGTTTCTGAAGCTGGGTTTTACTGCTTTTTCTGGTAAGAAACGTTTGAGGAAGAATGAAAAAAGAAATCATTAAACTGAAAGTTTTCAGAACTGTTTTCCACTGAACTTTTTCAAATAATAAATAAATGATAGAGAGAACTGGATTTTTTTAAGACTTTCTTTTTCTGAACCCTAAGGGTTCTTTGGACTGATTATTTACAGTGGAGGCTGAGATGAAAGGGTTAAAAATGATTCCCCCTACTCCAGGTTAAATGTTTGCTCCAGCAAGGCCTACAGGAATCTCTAGGATATTAGTGGGCATTAGTGGGATCTCCATTAAAGAAACTTTGTGGAGGATAAGGATGCAGAGCAATGAATCCATGGATTTAGAAAAGAAAATTAAACAATTTGGAAAGGATTACCACAATGGACCAGCTGATGAAAGCCCAGCACAGCTCTGAAAAGTAAGAACTTGCCTGATTTACATTTATATTGTGCTTTTTCTTTGCAATTGTTTTTGTATTCCTCCTCAGCTATTCCAAGGCTGTTTTATTACTCTATATAAAAAACAATAAAAATATGGTTACTACTTTATATTTAAAAAAAATACGTAGGGTCTGTTAACAAAGTCTATGTGCTTAAAGTAGTGAAGAAATAAATAAAATGGATGGATGCCCAGGCAGCTGCAGGTGCCTGCAATGGGATATTTCCTGCTGGAATTAAGCATGGATGGGACTAAATCTGCCTCGGAGGAATCAAACGAGCTCCCTCACAGGATATCAACTCACAGGTATCCAAATTTTTGCGTCCTTTTGAAACCAGCTGCCTCATCCCATCCTGGCAACATCTGTATTAACACCACAACCATTGCTAAGTAAAGTATGACTGGAAAGAAACTTTATATGTTTAAATTTAATGTTTCATGGTTTGTTTTCAAGGTGGAAAGTCTTAGCTACAAGATGGAACAAAAAGAAGCTTTGCAGGCTTGATTTCTTCTGTCACACTTAAGGGATTTGCTGGTGTTAACTACTACAGGGCCTTAAAAAAAGCCCTCTCCTGCTGCTAACACCACATTAAATGTTCAACCAAGCTGGAATTTACTCCTTTGGAACATATGTCTGTAAAAACAGGAGTGTGAAAAGGGCTTCTAATGTTTAGGAAAAGCAGTCTTATGTCATAACATGAGAAAATATGTACAGGCCAAAATGCCTTGAGAAAAAAAACTCCCAAACATTTATGGGAGTTTTGTGGCCTAGATAGTTATATATGCAAAATATATTTTATTTTTCAAATAAAAATAAAATAAAAAAAGACTCCAAAGCAACAGTGGCACACTTAAAACCAAATTTTGTTGTTTTGTCACTAAAAGGACAGAGAAAATTGTACATAAATTAGTTGGGGGCCAAAGCAACATAGCCCATCCTTTATGATGTTACTCACAAGTATCTTTATAAATACATATAAGAAAAAGTGGGACATTTAGCAGAACTAAGTGGTGCCAAGGCTTAGTCACACCTTTTATGGGATGAAATCAGACATTTCAGGGAGGTTTTGTATTTCAGTGACTCCAGTTTATTTCAGGATGTTACACTGGCAAGTCTTTCCCTGTGTCTTGTTCTTTTCATGCCAAAACATGTCATGTCTTCCAAATCCACCCCTGTTTTGAAAGGATGCTCCTCTTCCTTCTAAATCAGCAGAGATGGCAGCGAGGCCCAAGGTGTTATCAGCCCACACCTTTAGCTTACATCCCCTGTAGGAGTGATAACACTGTACTCTGCAGGAAATGAGATAAAGTTACACAACTACACAGGCTGAATGAGAGGTGAAATAATCTGTCTACAAACCAAACTGATTTCCCAGCTGTGGAGTGGAGGAATGGGAAGAGATCTCTGGTTCCTTTCCTTGCTCCAGAGTGGAGGATTCTGTTTGGCAGAGCTGAAAAATCACGGAGTGAATTCCTGGGCCTGGAAATCGTGGTTTATTCCCATTCATCGGGCTCATAACAGATGAGCTGTAGTTGGTAGTGTGTGTTAATGAGGGCCTGGAGCATGTCCAGGGAAGGGAAGGAGCTGGGAAGGGGCTGAGGGAGCTGGGGAGGCTCAGCCTGGAGCAAAGGAGGCTCAGGGGGCCCTGCTGGCTCTGCACAACTCCCTGACAGGAGGGTCAGGCTCTGCTCCCAGGGAACAGGGACAGGACAAGAGTAGACAGCCTCAAGGTGTGCCAGGGGAGGGTCAGGTTGAACATCAGGAGGAATTTCTAATTTAAGGTGGTCAGGCACTGGAAGATGCTGCCCAGGGCAGGGGTGGAGTCCCCATCCCTGGAGGGATTTAACAGCCCTGTGGATGTGGCACTTGGGGACAGTGGTCAGTGGTGGCCTGGGCAGTGCTGGGGAATGGTTGGACTCGATCTCAGAGGGCTTTTCCATCTAAATAACTCTGTGTTTCTGTTGCAAATCCCTCAGACAGGTAAGAACCACAGTCTGATGTTAGAAGTTACACTTATTGAACTTCCTGGTTTTCTGGACACGGAGATAACGAAAGTGTTGCCCTGACTTTTGTAGTTCAGGATGTTGCCATTCTTTTGTAACTGGTTCTCAGACATTCTTTGTAAACATAGCCATGCTATTGTAACGGTATCTTTTTATTTACATTCCTTTCTCCTGGGCACAGAAGTTTGATGGACATTTCCTTTGACCACTGTGATTGAGGGGAAGCTCTTTGTCTCCTCCAATCCACAGTGGCTTATGAGACACATATAAAATAAAGATGGGTGAGGGAAGCCCAGAGTTTGTTCCTTGATCTCAACAGGTGTCTCTCTCCTTCCTTTGTGTCGTTACTGCGACAACGAAAGGTTTCTGCAATGTCTATAAAAACCAGTTGTAGTCCCGGTTAGGATCTTTTATTTACAATTTTCTATAGAATCTGTGGTGGTAGAAATTTAGCAAGACGGACTATTTACCAAACCTGGACTAAAAGATAAAAGATCAGTGCTCGAGGCCAGGTTGGATGGGGCTCTGAGCAACCTGGTCTGTGGAAGGTGTCCCTGCCCATGGCAGGGGTTTGGAACAAGATGAGCTTTAAGGCCCCTTTCAACCCAAACCATGCTGGGATTCTAAGCTTGGCCAAAGCCCAGCCTAACTGGCACTTTCTGATGTCATCTCACAGGAGACACGGCAGAACCTTCCTTTGGGAATTCCACTACAACAGAGCTCAGCTCACAAAATTCCAGGTGAATCCAAGCAAAGCTTGGCCTGTCAGGGTTTTGTTCCAGACTCACATCTGTGGGTTGATATGAGGTTGGCAATGATTAAGCTGTGATAACAACAGGTTGGTATTTATGTTGCAGAAGATTTGAGGAGAGGGCACTGCCAGGGGCTGCATGGACAGGACAGGAAACGCAGATCTGGGAATATAATTATTGCTGTTGGAGCACCTCACACACTGCATTGTTCACAAATTAGCCAGAGTACCACAACTTTTAATGACCTCTTCACTTGTGTGGGAATAATTTCTGCAGCAGCCCTTTTTAGTTTCTGTAATTAAAGTAATTTAAAAGTTTTAACTAGAAAGTGCACTCAAGGCACAGGAACTGATAAAGGGAAATGGAGCTTCAAGAGCTCTTTTTTTCCCCCCTATGCAGAGCTCCCACTGTGTCAGAAAATTACAGAATGTCCATCTTGCCATTTGGCTCGACAACAAAGGATTTCCACCTACTCACTCAATGCTTTTCATATTTTTATTTTTAAATCTGGATGCTTTAATGGGGGAAGAAATGAAATATATTGCTATGACTATGTGCCAGTATTAAATGGGAACAGAGAAGAAAGTCTGGAGCACAAGGAAGCCAAGAAACCAGACAGGGCCATTCCTCTGGATCAAAAACTGAAGCATTTTTGTACTCCAGTGTTATTTTTTTATTTTGAGTCTTATGCTTCTCTAATTAGTTTTTAAGGATGCTGTGTTTGTTATGCCCATTTCTACAGTTAATTTGGATATTGATTGTTTTCCATATAAAGATTATTCAAATATTTCATGCACAAGTAATATTTGTTTGAATGGGCCCCTGAAAACATTTTAAGACACTAAAGCCAAGAAAAGGACAAGTTTCTGGATTGATTATCCAAGTCTAATTCTTCACAGAGACTATGGGAATTAGGTACTCCTGAATGATGGCATTGGTACAAAAGTCACACAGCCTAAATATCCTGACAGAAGTGCCCCAAAGAGCCAAGTTTTGATTTTCAGATGATGCTCCCTGTAGACACTGACCACCCTCCAAATGATGGAGATGAACTCCACCCACAAACCATTCTGAAATGCTTGTAAGACACCAATTTAACTTAATAAACATGCAAAACACCAGTGTTCTAAAGGAGTTTTAGCGCTGGGTGTGACTATTGAAAAATACAAATTCGAACTTCATAAAATATTTACTAGCTTAAATCACTATAAAATAATACATTCATGACATTCTGCTGCAGTCTACATGAAATCTATGGACAGTTATTATTCCCAAGGAGAGCAGGAGGTGAGACTGGGCTGACTTTTTGGCTTTTAAATGCGTGTCTGTGAATAATCCCTCCAGTTTCAACACTCTGCAAGTGAAAGGACACCAGGAGGGTTGTTTTTAATAAAACATTCTCTTGTAAATCAAGAAACACTCATATACGCAGTATAAACAGGGGCAGAAAAAAGAAGAATAACATTTCAAAAGCCAAAGAGGCCATAAAAACTGGGTTTTACTGCATGGGTTTGACCCATAGGTCAAGTTTAATACACTACAGAAAGGAAATTCTTTGGGAAGCAACGTTTCGGGAAGTGCTGCAGAGTGTTCACCCTGTTCTGTCTGGGGATTGGTGACTTCAGGGATTATTCTGCACTTTAAATAACAATTACACAGCCTCTCCATATAGACAATTAAACTGCATTCATTAGGAGATTACCAGCCTATTAAAGCCATCAACCTCTGGCTGATAAATAATCAGTCTAACTACGTGCACTTGCCTCATGGTTATAATTAAATGATTTTGCAGTTGGTGGCAACCATTAAATAAAGTTAATGATGATATTCTTCTATTGGTTTGAGGCAATAACATATAACAAATATCAGGCAAGAGGGTATTTGGCCCTACAATCAGAATTTGGGTAATTTTACTTCTGATTTTAAAAATATCAATACTAAGAATTACTAAGACTTACCCTGGGTTGGCAGACACAGAACATGTCCTAACCAGCTTTTGTAATATAACACTGTGGCCAGATAAACTGAATTAACATGTCAACACCTGGTAAAAGTGAAAAAATGATGTCTGATTCCTACCACTCAGCCCCATTCCTGCTGCCCCAATTGGGAAGAGTGATTTACCCTTTTTCCAATGCATTAGTTGAACATTTTGGTCTAACAAAGGATCCTTTTTTCCCTATCATGATGCACATGTCATTGAGACAGAAAACACACTTTAGGGGTTTTGTTTAGGTGTCAGGATCCTGTAAAAACCCTCCAAGGTTTAGGTGGTGGGACACAGCTAAAAGTGGATTTTTAGGATAATGTCTCAGTTTTCCAATGTAAGCTGCAGGCAAAGACCATTCCAGCAGAACTGCAGCCCCACATCCCATATTAACTCAATATTTTTCTCCACTTGTCTGTGGGATTTTTGTCATGTCCAGGGAATACCTCCCTATGAACCCACCACATCAACAACTCCATTTTTTCCCTTAAACACCTGTTAAACTAAAATGTGTCAAAGGACAGCACCAGCACATAGAAATATGGATTAGTCTGTCAAAAAGCCAGCCTTAAAATCCTGTTTCTTTTGGATTGAATGTTTTTTCAAGCTTAACAAAAGGTATCATTTCTTTTGAGTGATATCTCTGCATTGGCCAATTCTGCCTTTTGGTTGTCAATAATATTGACAGAGCTATGGCACAGAAGAAGGTTCTGAAAGCTTTTAATCTCTCCCATTCCCATTCCATGGACTAAACTGCCTGTGCTGCTCCAGACTCAAATATCTTCTGTTATTCCAGAAAACAGTATTTGAGATTTCTCTTATTTATTGTTCCTATTATCTCAGCCAGTAGACAGAAAATCTGAAAGCAACTCAAAACTTAGAGAATCATGGACTTATTCAGGCTGGAAAAGACCTTTAAAATCGTGAAGTCCCAGCACTAAACTGTGTCCCCAAGGGCCACATCCAAATGTCTTTTAAATTCCTCCAGGGATGGTGATGCCACCACTGCCCTGGGTTCTCTGTTCCAGGCATTAATAACCCTCTCAGGGAAGCAATTTTTCCTAGAAAGCCCCTAATATCAGCACGTTCACCTCTTCTCAGGGTTGCCATCTCCATTCTAAAAGCAATTCCTTTGTCACCACCTACAGAAATACTTTAGGTGGAAGAACCACATAGGTTTTGGTATGAGCCATCACATAAATCAACATCCAAGGAAAGGAAAACACAGACCATCAATATTTATAGTCCTGAAAGGCCACTGTCAGGTTTTTATTTGGGAATTTGATGCATGTTGGAGAAAATAATAAGCAAGAGAGAACAGCAATAAAGAAAAGGAGAAGTTAAAGTGTTTCAAGAGATTAATTCTCAAAGCAGGACAATGAAGTGGCTGGAACGTGGAATTAAAGTGGTGGCAAATCTCTCTGAGATGAGAAAGGAGCCTAGTGGACAGATGGATTGGACAATCATTTGATAGGAATCAGTTTATAACAAAGATAAGACAGAAAAGAAGAAAAGGAAAGAGATGTTTCATATCTGACAACAGCAGGTTTGGGGACAGGGAGTTACCAGCTGACTTTTGTATCCATTTAGTGGCAGCTGTTTTACCAGAGAGGAACACAGGCAGGAAAAAGAGATGAAAAAATGATCTTGAAGAGGCAGGAAAAGAGAAGTTCAGAAGATGCAGGAGAGAGCAATGCCTTGTTCCATGATGAGCCATTTAAAAGGCAAACAGAATGCAAGGAAAAACCAAACGGTGGAGGAGTTGATGCAGATATAGGGGAACCAAGAGAAAAATTAGAGACTTATTAGGAAAAATTTCTTCCCTGAAAAGGTTGCTAAGGCCTGGAATAGACTACTCAGGGCAGTGATGGAATCACCATCCCTGGAGGAATTGAAAAGACTTTTGCATGTGGCACATGGGAGTGGACACCTATAAAATCTCATATTGTACAAAAATACAAAGAAACCCAAAACCATAACAGGTATGCAAGTGGGGATTTTTCTGCCAGTTAACAAGCAGTTCTACATTTATTTATATGTATTTATACCTACCTATGTTTATTTCTCTTTATATAAGCCACTTTATACTAAATTTAAAAAATGGAAAAAGACTTCTGGAAACACATGGGCTGTAACTTTACTCTGAAACTGCAGTCTTTAATTATTAGGAAGCTTGTTTATAAAACTGTGAGGCACATAGGCCATAAGTGTCTCTGGGCTGGATTTAAAGCTCAGATAGTAATAAGATTTTTATCAACCTCTCCCTGTAATTTAGAACCTTATTTCCTTCCACTGACTTCTCCTCAAGTGGAAAGTTATGTGTGTTAAATTACAGGAAAGTAGGGGGTTATTCCCACTTTATTCCAAAGGTCACCTGGAAAGACCACTGGAATGTGTTTAGGATTTCATGGATTGGGATTGAACCCTGTCACCCACCCTCCCTGAGAGACCTGTGGAGACCTTTAGACAGATTTTATCTTGGAAAAACTACCTGAGCATGTGGATTCTTCAGAACAACTGCAAAGAGGCCAGAACTTCTCATGGACTTAAAATTACCAATTCCAAAGGCTTCAGAATTACTTTTTATGTACATATATATAGATACACACACACACATATATTATCATTATTCTGGTTGTAATATTGGTTATTGAAGTCATTGAAGAGAAAAATCCTAAAAATCAAACTCAGCCTGCAAGACAGAAGCCAACTAAATTTCTGAGATGACTTGAAAGCAGGCATTTCTGCAGCACGTGACAAAGTAACCTCCAGTGATAACATGATAAACTTCAGAGATAAGGTGATATAGTTAATTTCAGTAAAACACTTTAAATTAAATCCACATTAATACCAACAGTATCTCACAGACTCAAAACCACAGAGGTGTCACAAGAGCTCTTAACCAGCTCCTTGCCAGGAGAATCACATTTGTGAATAAAAGCAGAAATTCCCTGTAACTTTGAAATTCCCTTCATTTGGCTGCCGTCTTCCCTACTCCCAGTTTATCATTTGCAGGTTTGGAGTTGAGTATTTTAATACCATGTGCTGACATTTTCAAATGCAGGCAGATAAGGGAAATACTGAATTCACATTTGCAAACTGGGGGTGTGTTTTCCCAATTTCATTTGCTGTGCAGTGTCGACTCCACAGCTATTCCCACTGAACAGACTATTCCAAGGGAAAATCCATATGAAAATTTTATTTTTTTATAAATATACACCTTATCAATCAGTAATTGATGCACTAATATTTTTGCTTATTATATTTATGAAAACACTACCTGACTTTCATTCCCTGGAGACAAAATAGCAAAGTCACCTCTCGACTTTCACTGCTCCTAACCTCAATACAAAAACTCTGCCATATCACCCAAATATTTCCATCATTTCTCTGCAAACCTCCACAATCCCTTGCCAATAACATCTCCTATTTCATTTTGCACATCCTTTCCATAAACTCCTGATGTTTTAAGTCCCCAATCACCTTTCTCATTCAGCCATGTCTCACTTATTCCAATAATTTCATACGTATGCTAAAACACCTGCAACTCCCATCCAGCAATCTTGTTATATAAGATATGCAGCTTTTCTCTCTTAGTTCTTCTTTGATTTACATCCTTACCAGAGGTATCTTCCCCTGAACACTTAACCAGAGGATAAATTACCTTGGGATTCAGGCAGCAACATCTAAATCTCTCTCCACCGTCATTACTTCAGCTAATAAAAGATGGAGAGTAATTTTTCAGTTTAGAATGCAGCTGATTTTCCCCCTGAGCTTATGAAAGACAAGCCCTTCACAAATATTAGTCTGATTTTTCAGTTTATTTCTTTTTCTGGATTTTTTTCCCTGAAAACACACCCTGCCCACAGCTGGAGGAACAACTACAGCATCTCCTTGGTGCTTCCATGCAGGAACATCATAGTTAACAACCTCACAGAAAGGCCCCAGGGAAAATCTCAGGTGCTCTTTTGCTGAGCAGAAATTGGAGAAATCCCAGGAAACTGAGAGCATTTTCCAGCTCTGTTCTTCCTGTGCATCCACTGCTCCATGTAGGAATCACACTCCAACAGGAATTTCCAGCTGCAGTCCCTAAAAGCACTGCTAAACACATCCTGCTTACACCAGCCTGTCACCCAACAAGGTGAGGTTTAACAGATTTAATAAACACCTGATCCAAAAAGTGGCTGCCTTACAACACTATAACAAATTCAATTAAAAATAAAAGCTTGCAAATGTGTTTTAGAACATGATTAGCGAACAAATAACCTTACCTAGTGTAGGGTTTCAGGTGAAAATTAGAGAGGAGATATCTTGAATGTGTAGCTCTTGTTTATTTCCATTGTAGCTATGCCTTTTTCTCTGAAGTACTGAAAGATCTGGAAAGAAACCTCAAATACTCATTCACTGAAAAAAAAAAATAGCCAAACTCAGGCTTAACACAGTTTTCCACTTAAAAAAAATAAAACCCAGGATAAAAGGAACCCTTTTTATACTTTCCTTGGTCTCTCCCTCCTATGCTTTTGGTGATGCTCAGGCCCCTTTTCCCCAGGTGAACCAGACCAGAGGGATTTTCTTGATTGCAGATTTATGCCAACCTGAGAGCCAGGCTGTTACTCACAGGAGCAGTGATTTATATTATGAGTAAGCCCATTACCCTGCAGGTAACAGAGCAGTTTTGGAGAACTCATCTCCTGCTGGGTGCACGGCATTTCTCACCTTCCCAAAGGTGCATTTAACGTCCATGGAGAAGACACAACAACCTGTAAATGAGTAACCCCCCAAAAAACTATTTCTGAAATTTAAATTCTGATTTTAATTTCAAGTATGGAGAAGGTCAAGGAACTAATTTGGAAGTTACAGGGTGATTTGAATGAGGAAACTATGGCAGGTAACCTGTCAGGAATAGGAGTTCACACATAATGAGTTACATTTTAAACTGAATTTTAAAGTAATATCAAGGATACTGTCATCCAACGTGTCACTGTAGAGTTAAGACTAAAAATAACAATGGTTCAAAGAAATGCAGTAATTATATTCATCACTTTAATAGTCACAGTAATAATTATGTCATTTTAGAAGTTATCAATTTTATCCTGCTGGATTAAAACTCTCACTGTGCATTTGGAGATGGTGGTGTCACAAGTATCAAAAGTTGGTTTAAGTGCAAGCAAGCAAAACACTTCTGGCAGCAGGAAAGGGAAACACTCTGATCACACCACTTAAATCAGCCACAAACATGATCAAAATGTTCCCATTTCTGATAAAGGACTCTCTGCTCCAGCGTGGCTTCCCGGAAAGTGTGACATCTCCAAACCTGTTTTAAAGCATGCAATGAAAATACTGCCCAAGAATTTCTCTGGCCTCACTGACCTTTCTCCCATCATTTGGACACCTAAAAATTTCCTGCCATTGCAGAGTTGTGAGACAGCAGCAATGCCCTTCGTCTCCTCTGAACGTCCCCCGTGGGTTTTGGCTTTTTGTACAGAACTTTTGGAGAACATTTGCTGACCTGGGTGATCTTTACCTGTAAATAGAGGAGATTCCCTGGACTTTCATGGGCTCAGTATTTATTACCCAGCTGCTGTAAATACTGAGCCCATCACTTGATGTGCAAGCTGGCCCTGATTCCTTTTTCCCCACAGAGTTGGGATGGCACCACAGGAAATCTGGCTGGAAAGAGTCACAAAATCATCCATTGTTTGTTTCAACACACAGGGAAAGCAGAACCCTTCAAAGGAACACTGGAGGATTTCAAATGAGTGGTCAAAATGCTGGAAATGTTTGAAGAGGGAACTGAGCAAACATTGACTCTTCTGTGAGCTAACACCGAAATCCTGCTGGGGTTTGGAGCTGCCTGTTTAGAGCCAGGGAAAAATGATTTCTGTAACACATAAGACACACAGGTTTTTTGTTAATTCAGGTTTTTCACTCTGTTGCAATTCTTCTCACCTAATTTTTGACACAATAATAAAATACAGAGATGTCAACAGAGACTGTGCTTTCTGACTTAGAGTAGATTGAAATGGCTCAAAAGTCTTGTTTGCTTGTGACTTTCACATAAAATTGAAGTGCTCAGAGCAAAAATAAACCTCAACAGATTTTAATACTGTTATGGTGGGTTTTTTCTTTGCTGATGGTAGAGCTAATCAAAATGTTCTCATACTACCACAAACTTCTTATTTTCCTTGATGTGACTGAATTAATTTATTGTTCATTTTTTGTAGACAAAGCCCATAGAGATTTTTCCATATTGAGCGAGTTGGACTTGAGTGGCTGGAGAGTTCATGACTTGGGAGAAGCATGAAGAAAGAGGGGAAGAAATCTCATTAATGTCAACAAAGTTGTGCTCAGTTGCAGGGACATTCAATGTGACCAGTTTTGGCACCATTATTACTGTGACATAGACATGATTTTTTTTCCCCCACTATGGGAAGCTTCTACAAACAGTTGATAAAATTCATCTGATCATGGGAACCCTGAACTATGAAAAGTGTTTAAACAGCTTTTGAACTTCTCTGTAGAACTAATGAATGAGTGTGAAAGTTTCAGAAGGGTAAGGAAACTTTAGTACAGTAGCTGATAAAGGGAGGTTATGGCTGGACATCATCATTATCCTTTACAGCCCCAAATACACCATCAGGGGCTGTATTTTGATACCACTGGGGCTTGCCAGGATGGTGGATGAGAAACCTGGTCTAGTGGAATTTCATCTTCCAGCCTCATAGTTCGTGTTGGGCACATCCATCAGCTGCAGAGGTTTGTGCAAATCCTATGGAAAAGCCTTAATCAGGGAAGGGAAATTACTAAAAATGCTGACTCAGCAAGCAGGCAAAGACACCCAGCGGCTAAAGACTGATATTTAATTGTTGAAGCACTCTCTTTGTGCATGTGATTTCAAACGCTTGGGATTTTGTCAGCACGTGCAGTCATTGGTTCCTGGAAGGCTTCAGAAAATCCCATTTTATTGCCGTATATGTGAAAAAGATTAAATAGACTTGAACACCCTGCCATAAAACAAAGAGCTCCGGATATTTCCCGAGGCTATTTTGGATGGGTTAGTTAAGAACCATAATGCACAGATTTTGTTCTTTGCTTAAACATCATCCATCTAGCTGGAAAAAGAAGGGAAGTTGACATTTCTTGCCTTCTGGACATTGAAATTGGCTGTCAGGATACCTGTGCCATTGGCTCTATTGTCATGGAGCTGCTGACACGGCAGGAAAACACCATTATGAAGGATTTAGCAAGGGAGCACTGGCAATTCTCTGAGAAATGCGTATTTTCTACTCCTAGGGTTATGTAAGCCTTTTTATCTCTACATATGTAAATGTATATCCCAAGACACTCTTATCCCATTAGATGTGTTGCTGATCAGTCTGTTTGAAGAGGGGGATAGAGGTGACCCAGTTACTGAACTGTTGCCAGGAGGCAGGGGGGTTGTTTTGGGTGACCCAAACTCTTGAAAGAAAGTCTTAACCTGTCTCTTATCCACACAGTCAACATATGTGGGAACGTTTTGACTGGACAGCTCTTCCTTTGCTTGAACTTTCCTTTTGCCACTTGTAAAACGATCCTGACTCTTTGTAAAGTGTTTGAACTCTAGGGCAAATCAGGAGTGAAACCTAAACCAACAGTGAAGTCCAAACCAAGCCCACTCCTTTCTCATGACCTTGTTGAGAGTTACAAGTCCCCATTCAAGGCTGTGCAGAGATAGGACAAGGAGGGGTGGCTTTAAGCCGGAGGGTGGATTTGAATGGGATATTGGAAAGGAATCCTTCCCTGTGAGGGTGGGCAGGCCCTGGCACAGGGTGCCCAGAGAAGCTGTGGCTGCCCCTGGATCCCTGGAAGTGTCCAAGGCCAGGTTGGACAGGGCTTGGAGCAGCCTGGGACAGTGGAAGGTGTCCCTGCCATGGCAGGGGACTGGAACTGGATGACCCAAACCATTCTGTGGTTCTCTATCAGGAATAATGACATTTCTTCAGTTATTTTAAAGTATGAATATTTTCCTTCTTTATCCTAAACATGCAAACAATGTCTGTAGTGTCAGTTCATCCCTTGTGATGCTGCCTCTCACAGCACCCGTGAGCCCACACCAGATCCCGGAATGATTGTTGCACTGACATGATTGATGAGCTGTATCACCACTCACTGGGTAATATTTAACACATTTCAGAACATCTGTCCAGTTAATGTGGTTTGCAGGAGAGTTTTCTGTCTTCTCCAGAACGCAATGACTGCCCAATTAATAAAAGGGAACTAATCTTAGAATGGTTGAAATGAACAATTAGAAGACCCATAAAGGCGTTTCTGTGTATGACATTAGATATTGCAAGAATTAATTTGCTGGAGTGGTTAAACTGTACGTGACAGGGTTTTAGTGGGAAAAAAATATTCATGTAATGCAAATAAAAATCTAATCAGAAGAGTGGGAATAAAGCATAATTTATGGTTGGGGACTGCTCACCACACACATTTTTGCAAACTGTGTACTTGCAAAAGGGGTCTCAATTAAATATACTATATAAAATTAGACCAGTGGGGGGTTTGCTGTTAGTCACATAAAGCACGTTTAAATGCATGAAAACTCATTAAGAAGCTGTATAATTATAGTTAACTAGCAGGGAAAAAGAAAAAAAGAAAAGGGGAGAGTCTGGACAGAAAGAACGGGATGTTAAAACAAGGAGATACAGCAGCTGTGACTGGACAGAAAGGAAAAAATAAGTCATGGGAGCAGAAAAATGAGCCCACAGAGGATCAGCATGATGGAAAATACCTGCAGGAAGGCACTGCTGAGTGTCTCGTTAGTGGGAAGTGCACCCGAATGGGAGGGTTCCTTGTCTGGGATTTTCCTCAAGGTGTCATTATATTATTTTGCTCTCACTTAGTGTTTTATTCATCCCTCTGGGCACATAACAGTGACAAGAACAGCCCCACCAACAGCAGTGAGAGCACACAGCACCGGGCAGGAGCTGTGCCCAGTGACCTCCCACGCTCCTTCCACCCTCCGTTATTTGATGATCCTCACATCCCAGCAGGATCCTTCCCCAGCTGGTTCATCTGGACTGCGCTGGGGGAACACCCTCTCAGAGGAGCTCAGCCATCAGATGGGACACAGGCCACCCTTGGATGTGCCATGTTTCCCATGAAGGAGGGTGATTTCTTCACTTTAAAAGCACAAGAGCTTTAGGACAAGCAGCGGAGGAGGCAACAGCCATGACACAACAGTAACCTACTCATCTATTGATTCACAGACCCTAAAACTGTCACCACTGCTTTTATCACCAGTGACCAAGGTCCTACCACAGAGTCACACCATCACTTAGGTTGGGAAACATCTCCAAGACCACGGAGTCCAACTGTGACCCATCCCCACCCTGTCATCCAGCCCAAAGCACTGAGTGCCACATCCAGACATTCCTTGTGCACCTCCGGGAATGGTGACTCCAGACCTCCCTGGGCAGCCCCTTCCAATGTATAACATTTTCCATGGAGAAATTCTTCCTGATGTCCATGAAGAATCCTTATGTTTGTAAAAATCCCATCTAAAGTGAGGCCTTGACTTATTAACCTACACCTAAATGATACATCCAGCTGTCCTGCACCACAAAGAGACCTGGGCTACTTCAGATATTCAAACCACACTGGCCTCAGGAGCCTGAATTTCCATGCCAGATCCTTGGTTTCTCAGCAGGCTGAGTTATAGATGTAACATAAATTGCCACACGTGGTCCACGGCAGCTCAGTGTTAAATGCACAAATATAAAAATCAGAGCTGCCTTTTGTGAGGGTTTCTCTTGTGCCACGGGAGGGCTCACACAGGAACGGCACTTACAGCTGCTCTCAAGGTCACTCCAGCTTCCTGCGTCTCTGGCAAAGATGAATTTGAATTCTGTTCCTGCTCCAAACTAATTTTTTCCTTAGTTAACTCCATGCTTTTACTTAGCTCTATCTTTCTGGTCCAGCAGCCAATTCCAAATTTAATAAAACCTCTCATGTAGATCTCATTTTCTTCTATTTATCTACATTACCGGTTTTCTCTCCCTTTTCTTCCCTTTTTCCTGAGACCCAGCACCGCATCTCAATATTCTTAGCACACAATTTGAAATTCACGCCTTCAGGCAAAATACTTCTTAATCTTGTCAAAAAATATTCTGGGGAGCATTCCCAAGGCAAACTGTCACGTTTCCTCTGATCTGCAGCACAGAATCAAACATCTGCAAAGACACTTGATTTTTCTGGAGATTCCAACAGGCAACAGCAATTCCTGGGTTAAACAAACCTAGTGCTGCCTCCAAGGCTCTCATCCTGCAATCCATGGATTTCTCCACCAATATATTCCACAGGGCTGCCCATGTGCTGCTTGGGATCTAACAAGAAGCTCTGTGCATGACTACTCATCTTCCCAGTTGGGTCGTGCAGGTGACAACGTTTTGCCATTCATTTTTGGGCATCTCAGGCCTGAGCTGTGAGCAGTTCTCTGCCTGCAGGGATTTTTCCCTCCTGGCTGCCTGCATTATGAAGTAACCCAGTGCAATCCACGCGGTCTCCCCCAGTGGAGGGACTCGGAGTTGTGTGGCACTTCAGGAGAGGACATCAATGAAGGGAGATGCACCAGGACTTACACTGAATTTATGAAACAGTGAGTCTGTGTCTCATTACAGCTCTCAGTAAATCATCCTTCTCTTGCTTTTGCTTGGAAACTGCTTCAGCTGCTGCCTGTATTTCCATTCCTTTTGATACATAAAATCTTTCAGAAGGAGCTGTACCAGTAAAAACAAAATAAAACAAAATGAGTTGTGCTTTAAAAAAATATAAAATAGAAAGGATTTGCAAGAGATTCTAAGACCTTTGCATGAGGACCACAAGCAACAGTCTCCCACAAGATTTTCCTTAGTATTTTCAAATTATTTCATTTATTTTTCATTTGGAGAAGTTGGTGACTCTGATGGGCTATTAAATAAAAAGATATTTTCACATAGGAGGAAGAAAGTTCTCTCTGAACTAGCAGAGCTTCTAATCACACTTCACTGTTGGCAGAGCTGTCTGAGAGTGGCTCATTGAGAGGGAAACTGAGGTAATGGGGGCATCAGATTCCCTGCTGTTATCACAATGAACAGAAAGGAAAACACCTGCTCTGCAGGACAGCTTATCAAATTGAATTTTAATATTTTTGCACAACCTGGAAGCAAAAACCAATATTATTAAGGAAATCAAAATATCTTTGAATCAGAAGGATTGCTTTAATTTCCTTTTACAAAACAGGAACCTAGGCAGAGATGCGTCCAGGCAAATATTGCTCCCTCCTCTTCATCTGCTGTATATTCCTTGGCACTGCCAGGCAGCAAATCTGTCATTTCCCAGGTTTACTGCTGAGCCAGGTTTGCTTCTTTCCTTCCTGTGTGTTTTCCTGAAGCCAGAGCAGTTTGTACCAGTCCTTGTACCCCTCTCCTTTTGGACGGGAGCAAACACACATGGAAAAAGGCATCTGAGCTCTCGTTATTCCATGGACCTGTGGGTCCCACAGGAACACCTTTACATTTGGATGGGAATTGTGACCCAGAGCCTGAGCTGTGCATGGAGATTGACTTTATTTTACATGTACAATTCACCTCAGAAATGATTCCCCAAGCTTCTCTTTGCACAGGGGTCTTGCCCTTGACTTTAAAAACTTGTTTGTTCTAAATGACAAGGGAAGCACCTGCTTACCTCAAAAATCCTTCCCTTCCAGAAGCTGACACATGATTCCCAACCTGGATTTGGAACAGTGCTTTTAATAGCTCTCCATTTCCAGCCTTGCTTGCACTTTGGATGGGAAAAAGCAGGCTGGCTATAAAAGGTCCAGTGGCACCAGCACGAGCCTTTGGAGAAACAGCGCTAAGAGGGAAGGAAATTGGAAAAGTAAGGCTGGAGAGTATAATCCTATTCAAAAAGTATTTTAGAATCTCTGGGTCAAAAAAAAAAAAAAAAAAACAAAAAGAAAGGAGGAAAAGAGAAAGAAAAAACTTCATGGATTCTTTCTACTTTATCTAAAAATAAGTCTTACTAGTTTTCATTTTGGTTCTGTTTCTTTTAAGCACATTAAGAAATAATAATTTGCTCATATCCTAAAGACATTTTGACAGTTCCTTGACTTCTTCCTCTCTGTTCTTTCCAACTGTCTGTCCTTTTATTCTTCTCTAGGCTATGGAGAGTGACCTCTTGGCCCACAGGAGGGTCACCCTCACAAAGGACTCCAGCTTCAGCAGACACTTTTCCAGCAGGGCTGGTGTTATTTAAAACCTCAGCCCTGGTCAGCAAACGTGTCTCACCTGTCCTTGCTCTGTGAAGGCTGCACATGGCCAAGGTCTGACAGGCTCAGGTGGCCACCAGGCAACAAAACAGCATCCTTCACATCCCACAGGGCTGGAGAAGGTGTTGGGAAGTTTTCTAAATGTAACAGAGAGACAGCACAGTAAAGGGCATAAGGAATTAACGTAAATCGTAATACATAGAGATGAACCCAAGTGATCCCAAAACAGAGAAGGAAGAAATCCCCATCACTGAAACACCCCTTCCCCATTCCTTTTCACACCTGGGTCCAGATGGATGTTGGAGGAACATGACACCAAAGTAAGAAAAGTTTTCTTCTACACCAACGTTGAGTGTTTTTTAAGTAAGGGTTTCCTGTATCAATTTTGAAGTTTTAGCATGATTGTGACTGGACTGAGAGTCACTATTAGTTGTATCTTTAAATATAGGATGAACAAAATATTATTGGTAAAGTCAACATTGTCCTCCAAATAACAACAGAAAACACAAAGAGATGAAAAACAATTTTTGAGTTTAATTATTTACCTCTTGGCAATAAATACCTGCTGCACCATATAACCTCTACGGGAGAGCAAGTTCGGGGAAATGTTTATGTGAGACAATGACAGGAAGAAAATCATATTGGACACAAGACAAATAAATTGCTCAGCCTATCCCACAGAAAATGAGGGTGGCTGGGGAGCCATGGGATACCCAGTACCCTGGCAGGTAATGGCTTTTATTAGATGTGATAAAAGGAGAGATAAAAGGGCTAGAAGCGACACGATGGGCGATTCACTGATCGTACAGAAAATTGACAGAAAGATTCCTCATGTCTCAATTGTAGAACGGGATACTTAACATTTTGAGTGCCATTTGATGACATTCATGAGATGATAATGACTCTGTGTCAGTAATGACCTAGACTGGATTTGGAGTGGTGACCCAGAGGTAGAAAAGTTTATAAGGCATTACTGTCACCTTAGACATTGCCATCAAACTTCACTGCCACTTAATCTCCTCCCTTTGCACATATATCCACATGAGGAGGATCCTGCTCTCCAAAGAGTGTTTGCAGAAGAGGCCAGAATTAGTCCCCCTATATTAAAACTGCCTCTGATTTAAACAGGAGCAGACCTAAGCCAACAATGAGAATATCCATTATTCCCCCCTCCTCTCTGCTGCCCATTTTCCATGACCTTGCTCCGTGCCCTGCGGAGCAGAGCTGATGAAGTGACCCCCCAAGCTGACATATTTTATGATCTGCTCTCCTTGCACCTTTTGTTGCTGACAAGATGGGAAGTAAAATAAAGTATGGGGTTTAATTAAATCTCTGTATTATTATATTAATAAAGAGGAACAATCTCTGGCAAGAGCAAATCAAGAACAATCTCCAGTGATCTGCTGGTTAGAATGAAAGATATAAAATGAGATGAGGTCTCTGTCTCCAAAAAATTCCTCATTTTATCCAGTTTTGTTGCAACTCAGCAACTTTCCTTTGTACCACAAAATTAAAGCTGGCAATTTGGAAGTAAATGACTGTATGGGACACCCTAAACCATCCTAATAATGTGAAAGCCAGAATCCCCTGGGTTTACCCCTTTCTAGGGTATCTTTAATCCTAACTCCAGTTTGCTCAGGGACTGCCTGGACAGTCACAAGCTGGTCTGCATGAGTGGCCTAACTGGTTTAGCTGGAGCTGGAGCTGGAGCTGCTTTCCTGATGGCAGCACTGGGAAACACCTGCTACAGCAAAAGGTCCGTGAACCCAAGTGTTCACAGAACTTTTCCTGCACTTTTGGCACAGGACAGAACTGCCAAGCACAGACCTGACTCCTTCAATCCAACATGTAAAGCCAATTCTAAAATACTCATTACTAAACAAATGAATATTTATCAATATTTATGTTTCTACATTATATAGATTCTTCCCTCTGTCATAGAACACAGTAATTTCCATGTTCCTCCTGTTTAAAACCACTAATGCAATTCTAAGGAATATCCAAAGCACATATTTTGGGACAAGGCTCCTTTTCCTGTCTTTTGAAAATATTTGTAGAATTATTGTCAGAGCCTGCATTTGGTTTTGGATCAGAATTTCAGTGAGGCTGCTGACTTAATTTAGATGCTACACATTATTTGGCCATCTGGTCTCTTTCAAAATAACATAAGAACAGATTTTTAAATCATTAGAAATATTAAAATCATAAAAGCAATAACATTTATTTATCATTGTCAAGGACAAGTCTTGAGTCATTCTTATTCTCCCTCTTGGTTTTTTGCAATGTACTAAAATTTTAAAACCAGAGGTTTTAAAGATATTATTAAATCTATAATTTTAACTAAGTGTAAGGATTTTGATACATGAAGTAGTAATCATCTTATCTAAGGAAAACTAATTAAAAATAAAGAACTGAAAAATGCTGTAGTATCATTTTTTGGATTTTTTGGATTTAAAATGTCACATAATTATCACATAATACTTTATGTAACCTTCTGTGTTAAGCATGAGCTGAAAACACAGCTGTGAGAGAATTTCTGTGGATGTTAATCCCCTGTAGATCCCTGGACTGCACAGAACGAGCTGCAGCCACAGATTCCTTCAGGGCAGGTGTGAATCCATCCATGCCGTTGTGAGAAACATGGTGACAGCAAAATCACTTGTGAAAGAAGAAAGCTATTCATATTTTTTTGAAGTGGACCAAAACAGAGAGATTTTGCTCATTTCCCAATGGTAGCTCCTCACAGAATTGCTATGGCAGCAGAATGATTTCTCCTTTAATAGACTGTGAAGGTCTTTATTTAGTGCAAATATTTAAGTATTCCCCTTAAATAAAAACAACACCCTAATTTTTTTTTGTAAATTGTGATTTTTTTCTGAAATCTGGGATGTTTCTCTCCTGAAGAAAATCCATATATAGGCTCATTTGAGTATTAAAAGTTTCATGTTTATCCCTTCTCTTGATAAAAGGGAAGAGGCTTTTCCCACTTGTGTTTTAGCAGGAGCAGCTCCGTTCTAAGCACAAAATCCTCCCAGCCAGAGCTTGATAAGTGAGGACAACAGGGTTATATCCATCTAAAAATTCCACAGAGGGAGGGGAAAATCAGGACTTTCGGTCCTGTTCAGTGATTACACTGCAGCATTGTGTGTTCAGTCATCTGGAGAAGTGGAGCTCATCAGGCATGACTCTCCATCCTGCACTTATTCCCCCTCTGAGCCACGGGTGTGACACATTTTCCTTTCCTTCCTTATCAGGGCTGGATTCCATAGCGGATTTCTTTGGAATGTCACAGCAAGCAAGAGGTCTCATTTCAGTAAGGTCAAAAAGGGAATTTTCCGAGATGCATTTTGGTTTCTTTTTAATGCATAAAATTCTAACAGCAATCTAGTGGAGCAGTGATGTTTTCATAGCAGAAAAAGATTTTAGAGTCACTGAGTGTTCCAGATTTACCTCTAAAAATTCCTTCAAGTCTTATATTTTTACAAAAAGTCATTTTTCAGGGGGAAAAAAATAGAAAAGTTCATTGATGGTGTTCATTAATACTCCATCCTTCCACTCACAGTAGCTATGTAATTTATTTAGGTTAGCTATGAAGAAATTCTTTACTCAGAGGGTGGTGAGGCCTTGGCACAGATTACCTGGACCAATTGTGGCTGGTCCAGCCCTGGAAGTGTCCAAGGCCAGGTTGGAGAGGGCTTGGAGCCCCCTGGGATAGTGGAAAGTGTCCCTGCCCATGGCAGGGGGTGAGGCTGGATGAGTTTTAGGGTCCCTTCCAACTCAAACCATTCTGTGATGATTCCATTTTGATTAAGAATCACAAGAGAAATGAGACCAGTGGGTGAATAAACTAATCCAAATTAACTTTAAGAAGATATCAAATTCGGAAAAAGCTGACTTCTGATTCAATTTGATTCCTCATTACCAACTCTTTCAGCTCCGTAAGGTCTTTTAGTGCCAAGAGCTTCTTTGCAATTAAAACCCAGGCCATGGTGGGACAGCACATTGCCAGGTACGCAGCCACTATCAGAATTATTCAATTACTTATTTTCTTACTAAGTTAATTCAGATTTTTAATTCCTTGACATTACACCAGAATGTTCAGGGACTTCCAGACTAAAAGTGCACAAATAATAATGAACTATCCTTTGTATTATGTTCATTATTTAAAAGATGTCGGCATATGTTTCTATTATTCTTCAGAGCAACTCCAATTTTTTCTCTCACTTTAAATCTGTGTTGGTTGAAACAGATTTTTCAGCATTCAGCTACTAAATGACAATTAGTTTTATTAAATTAATGTTGGTTTAACCTGAGTCATTCAGTTAAGAAGGAATTATTATGAGGAATGAGCTGAACAGTGAGGGATAAAGCTGCAGGAATGCTACATCCATAGCAAGAACCACAAAACTTTTGTTTGTCGATTAAAAGGAAAACATGAATTAACAAAACTACTCCAACACATGACAATGAATAGATGAAAATTAAAATACTGCATCACACTGCAGCAAGGCTCAACTTCCAACACATCCTGAACAAGAATGCAGAGTCCTGTGTCTCACCCTTTCTCTATCATCAGCCCCAGGGAATGACATGCTTGAAGGAGAGTAATTTTTTAGAGTCATATTGCAGAAAGAATACAAGAAAAAACAGCCCACAGTCCACTTTGCTTGGACTCCTCATGCACTGGAAGGGATGTGTGAGGCTGAAGAGGCTTATTCCCTAATCCACCAGGCCCTGGCTGATCCACAGCAGGGCTGACACTGATACCCTCCCAGATCCTGGGTGAGATCAGCAGCCTAAGCCCAATTCCCGGCTGCCCTCAGGTTGGCTGCCCACAGTTCTGGAGCTGTCGGCCTTCCTCTGGCAAGGAACAGAATTGCCTTTCGTGGCAGCCAGAGCTCTTCCAATCTCCTTTGTGTCCCACTGTCATCCCTGCCTGTCCTTTACCCACTTTTGACTGATGACAGACAGCTGGAACCGCACAATCAGCACTGGAGGGGTTCTGGAGGATGGATGTTTTCTCAAAATCTTGTGACAGTGTCTGCAGGGACACAGGTGAGAAGGATAGGCTTACTTTTACCCTTTATCACTGCATGATTATTAATTTTCAATTATTAACCTCTTGCCCACCTCCAAACCACTAATTTTAAAGAAAGCTTAGAAGAAGAGATCACAACTTCCAATACATCTTTGCTGCTGGAAAGGCTGTAACCACAGCGCTGGATTATTTTTATAGAAAAAAAGTTCAGCCCTCATCTAGCACAGACATAACCCTGTTGCACTTGTCAGTGGTTTGCTCCATTACATCAGCTCAACACCTCTCCCAGACATCAAACTTAGAGATATTACCTGGCAAAACAACCTGCTTGTAATGCTGTGAGATGAACTGACCCTGCTGAGATGGGAACTTAAAGCCACGCCACACTGCAGAAGGCAAATGGAGCATGAAACCCTGTGTGTGAGAGATGCAGGTAGGAAAGTTCCTGCAGGGTAACAGTGATTCTGATCAGTCTTTTAACCTTTTTAATACTGAGACTGTAATCCCTTCACAAGGACCTATCCTGTGTAGGCATCCAGCCTTTGTCTGGCACACACTGCAGGGACATGGAACAGAGCAGTCGGATGGGAAAAGCAGCAGAGAGTATCAGGGCCTACTCAGGTGTCATTTCTGGCTGCAGAGGATTCCTGCACCTGGATTATTCCAAACCAGGAGCATGTGAAGAGCAACATCCAGCATGACCACTGTGATTGCAGCTTCCAGTTACTGTGGAGGCATCACAAGCCTACACTTAGGAAAATTACCTCATCTGCCTTCATTACAGATTGATCCTCGCCCTCCATTATTGATGCAGCTGACAAGGCAATCGCATCACGAGGGCTCTGAAGGGGCTGACACAATGGAGCTTCCAGATCTGAATTCACAAGTGTCCTGCCTTGTCAGTCGCCCCATTACAAATCTTCTTTGGCAGGGGATAAGGGTAAAGGGCTATTTATAATTCAGCCATGAAATTTTAATTATGGGCTAAAATCTGCTGGATTTAGAAATAAGGTTTGGTCGTAAAGTTGCATGTGAGAGAGAGAGGCTGAAAGCAGAAGATGCTTGACATTGAAGAGGCATTGGTTTAGCTTGCTAATAAATCAGGTAATCATTGGATTCTAAAATAAACACTTTGTGAGGATAAGACCTGTTTAAAGGATATCTGAGATAGGTCAGTGAGCTTTCACCTTTTCCACACCCAATGAATTACTGACATTTGGTTTATGGTTAATCAAAAAGAAACCAGGTGCAAATCATGCCACACCATTTTTTTTCCCATTGTCACTTGTGCAAAGGTCACACAAATCCTGCTGAAATCGAGGAAAATATTTACTCCACTTGAGCACTCTCCACTGGGCACATAAAACTACACACAAGAAGCCACCCTGGCAGTCCAGTGCCTGAGTACCACCCCTTCCCTTGGGAATTCAGGACCTTAATCTCAACTGTGCATTTTCAAGACCTTCCTATTAAATTCTAATTGCTGTGAAGACAGACCCTTCAAACTAACAGGCAGCTCTGTGTAACTGTGTTAGACATAAATAGGTTCCTTTAAGCAGAGGATATAGGAGCATTTTATGTTATAGATTCTGAGTAATTCGAATGCAGGATTAAAGCAATAATAGAGGCCAGAGATCGTTAATGCAAATGCCCAACTTTGCAATTCTGGACACAGCCCTGGGCTCAGATATCAGTATTCACAAAAAAGACTTCACAAACAGAGCAGCATACTAATAATAATAATTTAAAAATAAAAGTAGAAAAAAATCCCTCTGCAGAACCGCAGCTGCTCAATATAGATCATCTTTCCATTTTAATTTGTATCATCATCTTTCCAAGTCAAATTGACTAATACCAGGGTACCTTATCCAAGAGCCATGTGGTCCAATCAAAGATCAATTTGAAGTGTGTTGGAAGAGATTGATTCATTTAATTCATGGACATCAGAAGCTTTAAGCTCTGCTCCCATCACCAAGACATGACTGCAGCCTCATTCCAGCCACAAAGACACACAGACAATACCCAATGGATGCAGATTAACTGAAATGAGTTTTTATTAACTCACCTGCAAACAGAAGCCAGAAATAAATCACCCACAGCTCATCCTCCCTTCAGTATCTCACTGTGTCAGCCAGGCTAAAACTTCCTTGAGCCATCACGGCCTTCCAAACTCTCTTTGGATGAGGCCCTGCAGACTTGTAGGTGCCTGATCATTAAATGCACCTGAAGTTATGGTTTATCACTTGTTTCTGGGTGCTGATGGCAATCACAAAGCATCAGAAAAGACCTTGGCTGTTCATGCCCCAAGGATTTGGATCCACCAAGTCACTGCTGTCTCCCCAGCACCAAAAGAGACCCTCTGTGGTCAGGAGCATCAACTCGGGCACAAAATGTACCACAAGAGCTTCCAACCAGTTGTATACAAATCTAATCACCTCCAGATTACTAAATCAGCTACATTTTCTCACCTTGATGGCCTGCCAGCACCCTTTGTTATTATTAATCCCTAAGGAAAGGTTATGGATCTCCATCCTGAAAAGTCAAGGAGCACTTGCATTTGGGCTGGCCTGTTTCTCTCTTCTTTGTGGTCTTCAAAAAAGGAGAGAGAACTGCCTTTCAAAATACGTTTGTAGGTGATTTATAACACATCAGAAATACTCTCAGCTGAGACCTGAAAGCAGAAAGATGCAGCAGCACAATCAGCAAACACCTCTGACAATGCCAAGTGCTTGGGTAAGGTTAGAGCACCCTAAAAATGCCTCTGCCCCAGAAACCTTTTTTTAAGAAGTAAATATGTTAACAGACACATGGATACATCCTCCACCATCATAATCCACAGTTACCTGCAGCCACAGGGGCTGGGGAAGAGCACCCCTCCTTCTTTTTCCCCTCTGGTGTCTCTTGTTCATCTCCACACAAAGAAAACCCGTATCAACCAAGAACAAAAGTAACCACAGGAGAGAAATGAATTTCCAGCATTTTGTGATTGAAAATTCCAGCATAGCAAAACCAGAACACAGACTGCATTTGAGACCCCGAGACATCCAATATCCTTAGGTATTACCCCTTGGGTAATGGTTTTTACTCCCACTTGCTGGATTTTATGCTGAAATTAATGTCTTTTGTCAATGGGTCTGCTCCTGACTTTGTGTAGGATGGGGTTTTTCTCAGAGTTTGTATTTTTCAGGTGTTTCATAGAGAAACTTTACTCCCTCTGATATCAACTCCAGAGCTCCTCTGTGTCAAGTTGGTCTTTCTATACAACTCACCTCTTTCAGAACAATGAGAACTCTTAGAAATGTACTTTTAAAATCCTAAAATATAATTTCAGAATTTTTTCCCCCAGCTTCATATTGCAAAAATTCCTTCCATAGGAAAATCTAATAAAAAATGGAAAACAAAACATTAAGGTTACTAAACACTCTCAGAACAATGTTTTGGCTGAAAAGGTGATTTAAAACCCCAAAAGAGTTAAACGTTTGATAATGAAATCAATAATGTAATTATATATTTCTGGTACCGTATTTATCTGAGATTTTTCTTATTACTTTGTTTATTTTTTCCCCTCCAATACCTTTTGCAAATTACTTATTATTTTAATTAAGATAAAGTAGCGATTGCAGAAATACTGCAGAACATGGCATTTCCATTTGGGCAGCACAAATCAGATTGTGGAGAAACTCATCTAAACAACCAGCAAAATCACCAAAAATCATCCTTTTCAGGAAAGAAGTGTTTGCAGGGCAATACATTTCGATTTAGTGAAATTTAATATTTCGACACCTTACATTCAGATACCTGAATATACGGTGCACAATTCCTATTTCAATTTTTGTAGAAAATTCAGACTTCTTTACATATAAATACATTCATAGTGATTGAATAGAACAACCTAAGTGCCTAAATTCCCCTGAGATTCACTTCTTGTCATAATAAAGTGAGGGCAGAAAAATCCAGTCACTGAAGGTGTGCCACGATACACAGAAACAGATTTTCTCTATGTGGGGAGCACAATTCTGGGTTCATAATGAATGTGAGATGTAATAGTCCCTACAAAACACCTTCCTCAGCAATTTTTCCACCTTATTTTACTCTCTGATTTACCTTTTGGCCAGAACTCCAACCTCCTCTCTCCAGTTTCCTGAGCTGGAGGCGAGTTTCCAAAAAACACATTGTCTCTACCTTCATTTTGTGGCCTTCCTTCACTAATAATGATGAATTCCCACTTGTGAATAGAATGAGGATTTTCATCTTGGATTTACAGTAAAACCAGGCATAGGAGGGGTCCAGGCGGGCACAGGTTTTTGAGCAAACAAAAAAGGTTTTTTGAGCAAACAAAGAGCTCTTTGCATTCCGAAGAGAGGAAAAAAAATAAAAGATTTGTGCAGTGATGGAAAAAGATTGGTGCAGTGACTGCGTTGTTTTCAGTTGGTTTTGTTTTGTGAAGCCTTTATTTATACAACATCTATCAAAATGCTTAAGAGAAATCCACAGCAATCCAAGCAAAATTGGCTTCCTAATGGCCGATGTTCTCCACCCTGAGAAAATAAAATATTACCCACCACAACAAACAAGACGAGCATTTTGTGAAAGAGAGCAGAGAGGTTTCCTCTAATGCAGGAATCAGGGATTAAGTTTCCTGTCTTGCAATACACAGGAGGTCAGAAAAGATGTTTATAATGGCATTTTCTTGCTTAAAAATCTATGAAAACAACGGATTGGTCTGTCAGGTTCAGGCTCTAGTCTGCTCAGTTTCTTTCCAGTTTGACCTCTTAATCCCATCCATCTGAACACAGAGTTAATATCTTCCTAAATCCACCGGAGTTCTCCTTCAAGTGTTCTGAAATCAGGGGGAATTTTTCCATTGGGTGCAAGTTGGACCTAAGGCTTGCATTTTCAAAACATACACAAATTTTTTTAGCATATATACAGTCCAAATAGATGTTAATATTTAAGCAAAGTACTTCAGCTGGAGTTCCCTAAATTCTCAGTAAATAAGATGAATTACTTTGCTATTAATCTTTCTTTAGTCTTGTAATATTAACAGTAAACACAACCAATAGTCAAAACCCAATTAGTTTCCAAAAAGCAGCAAATTAATTAATGCACACAGGATCTAATACCATGAATAAATCCCCAAAATTAGATGGACTTGATGCAGAATTCAATGGGGTGGGACAAGGTGCTCCACCCATTGGATCTGTCCTTTATTTTGGTTTTTTTTTTTTTGCTTTGTTCAGTACCCAGCACATATTTTTATTGGTGTTTTTGGAGAATGGAAAGACTTTGTTGTCTCTATGTCACAATAGAAGAGATTTCTCTTCAAGCACAAGGTTTCAGAGGTGGTTTGGTTCAACTGAGCCCCACACCTGGACCAGCACACCCTTGTTCGAGCAATGATGAAATGCAAAGACAAACCCCGGTGAAAAGATGAAGATGCTGGATGAGAAAACACCTAAAGACTTTGCTTTAGGTTAGAAACTGCCAGAAAACATTGCTGATACCACAAGTCCTACATTTTATATCCAAAAGTAAATATTGCCCTACTTACATTTTAAAATATTTATCTCAATTATTATTTGCAGGGAAAAAAAAAAGAAAGTCCAGATAAGCACCACGAGCAGTTGTGCATCTGAAACTTAATCATTAGTGAGTTGTAAGCAGATAACATTAATTGTAGAGACTCTTTGTGAATTCCTAATTACCTTGCAGCATTTTTCCTAATGAGAGTAAGCACATTAGGATGTGCCATGCTTTCTAATAATCCACATTATATATTGATGCTCTATTTATGCTCCTAAATACGTTGAGATGTTTTAAGCAGTTCAGAACACTTGCAAAGTCTAATCAAATGACAGAAGCCCTGGTTCAGGAAAGTACTTCAGCATTTCATTATCATTACCATGAAGGTTGGAAAAGACCTCCAAGATCATCAAGTCTAACCTTTGACCAAATATCCCCATTCCCACTAAACCATGAGAGCTACAACTCAGTTTTTGAACACCTCTATGGATGGTTACTCCACCACTTCCCCAGGCAGCCTGTTCCAGTGCTCTTTCAGTGAAAAGTTTTTCCTAATATCCAACCTGAAGCTCTCCAACCCAGTTTGAGGCCATTTATTTTGCTGTGTTTCCTAAACGGACTATAATGCATTTGAACCTCCCCACAAAAAAACCCATATTGTTTCTCCAAATATGTGATACCAATTCAGAGTTCTGTATTTTAGACTCTGTTAAAAGAAGTAAAAATAGCCACCTTGGCAGAATTTGGAAGAATAAAGAAATAAAAAAATAAAGAACTACAGAAAGAGAGATGTGCATCCTGTTCAATCACACTGATAACATCCTGAGCAGTTCTGCTATTGTACTCACAAAATTAAAACCCCATAAAATGTTTATTCAGCATAAGTTCCATGCTGTACACTCTGAAGGAGGTGAACTTCCATACAGCAGTTAATAGCCTTAAATTAATGTCAGTGTGTGCTGACTTGGGAATTTTTAGTGGTCAACACTCAAAGGGTTTGAAACAACCACAGAGGAAAAGTTACATTTTGACAGAATAATGAAGGCCCAAATCTAAAACTCAAGTTCAATTTCCTGCTCAGGGAGAAGTTTCCCTGTAAGGCCCAGAACTCTGGGGCTGGACACCCAATGTCTCAAAGTCCAAAGCTTCCCTGTTTTCTTCGTTTCTAGAAATAAGGGATGGACTAAAAGAGGAACGCGCTGATGAGGAATTCAACCCGAAATGTTTTGTATATCATGAATAACCCAAACTCTCCAGTAATGATGATCTTTTCTAGAAATGTGACTTCCAGCAGGCTGAAACAGTGCCAAACCTTGACAAAGAGCATGAGCCTTGGAGACAACAGCTGCTGGTTCACAATTTGGTATTTTAGGACCAGACTCAAACCTCGGATAAATGCATTCCCAGTTTCTCTCTGCTGGGATTCATTAATTTTGAGGGGAAATAGTGTGGCTCATAATATTATTATAAATCATACATGTTGCTCTACCAGTCATGCTCAGCAACTGCACAGAGACAGAAAGGGAGCATGCTAATTATGTGCCACAACAAAGATTATAATGAATTCTATCATTAACTATTGCTTTATGTTTGATGAGCTAATAAATAATTTCTTCCTCAGCCATTATAAAATCATTTGGCATAAAGACCCTTGATGCACTCACAAGCCCCTCCAAGTAACTTACCCCTCCAGGTAAGTTTTTATTATGTGTTTTTAATCATCTTTGGGACGTGATGGACCTTTCCCAAGTCAAACACGTTTGCTCTTTCTTCCATTTTCAGTGATGTTCTGCACCAAGAGCCTCAGCTGGCAACTGGATTATTTGTGTTCTGTTGAGAGCCTTGGGGCACTCCCACCACCCAGAGCAACCCAGCCAACACTGCTCATCCCCTTTTCCTCCGAGGTGGGAGTCCCCTCTCTCCTGCCAGGATGAAGAGAAGTTCCAGAGGTGGCCAAGTGCAGTGTTCAGGCAGTGGATGGCAGGGATATGGTCCATGTTCTTTGTCTTGTCTGATGAAGAGCAACTGAAGGAGCTGGGGAGGCTCAGCCTGGAGCAAAGGAGGCTCAGGGGGCCCTGCTGGCTCTGCACAACTCCTGCCAGGAGGGGCAGCCAGGGGGGATTTGGGATCTTAACCCAGGGAACAGGGACAGGAGGAGAGGGAACGGCCTCAGGCTGGGCCAGGGGAGGCTCAGGTTGGACAGCAGCAGGAATTTCCCCATGGAAAGGGTGGTCAGGCCTTGCAAGGTGCTGCCCAGGAATGTTTGGAGTCCCCATCCCTGGAGGTGTCCAAGGACTGGATGTGGCACTCAGCGCCCTGCTCTGGGTGACAAGGTGGGCATCGGGCACTGCTTGGACTTGATGATTTTGGAGGCCTTTTCCAATCTTTTTTTTCTCTGATTCTCCCTTTCTACAACTCCCTGAAAGAAGGGTGAAGCCAGGTGGGGATTGGTCTCTTCTGCTGGAGCCACTGGCACCCAGAGAGCCGCTGCTGTGTCTCACACGGGCTTTACCCACGGTTCAGAGAAAGGTGGAAAAGTTTCCTTCCAATTCTGCTGCCTTTTCATTTCAAACAGGAGCAAATGTGACAAATCCCCTGTAAGAGAACAACAGGATCTGCTTCATTCAAATGGCTTTTCTCCCTGCAAGAGCCAAGATAGCGCAGCCCAAGCACCGAGCACGGCATGAAATCAATTCCATCCGCTGTGTACAAGGGAAATTTGAAATACAAATAGGAATGTTCTCCAGCTATTATAAACACTGGAGTTTTTCTATGAGCAGCGTTAGCTTATCTATATTATTTCCACAAAGCTTTCTGGAGTTATGTGGTAACAGCAGCCGTAACAACTTGTTCCTTCAAAAACAAGTGTGATGCAGCAGTGTTAGAGCAGCCTAAATGGCAAAATTACAAATGAATTCATTCTGCAGCACCAAGAGCCACTTCTCACGTGTATGACGGGAGTCACTGAAGTCTGAGCATGTCTCAGAGCTGAGGGCTGGGTAAGCAAAGCGGAAAATCCATGATGAGAGGAGTGATGATTATATTTATTTGCACTTGGGTAGCGGGTGAGATTCCCTGTCATGCACCAGGAAGTGGGAATGCAAAGCACTGCCTAACCTGTGGATATTTAAATGAGCTTTATCCCCAGAGCTTACACAATGTGTGAAACACCTGAACAGCAGCTCCTTGGCTGTTCACTGTCATTGTGCAGAGGAATCCTGCTTTAGCAAGCACTTCAGTACAGCTTTGGAAGCCTCAGACAGGCCATGCCAATCTAGATCTGTGCTCCAGACCCGAAATCCATCAAGGAATTATGATTAAGGGAGCTCTGACTCTGAACACATCCACTCTAGAAAAGCTTATCCAATATAATGGGATTAAGTGTCCACCACTTGTGTTTCTAGGAATTCACCTGTAACTTGCAGTGCTTTCTCAGGAGGATTTTTGGGTTTAATGATGTGATGTTCATTAAATCAAACACAATCTGAGCAACACTCCCCTCAGAGTCAGTAAACAGCCAAAAAATGGCATTATTTAGCCTGAGAGGAGGAGGGAAGATGGGAAGAGTGAGGCTGATTCATCATTTTAACCACAATAAGTCACAGAAAAGTCTGAGTTGGAAGGGACCCTCAAGGATCATTGAATCCAACTCTTGGCCATGATGGACAAAACAAAAGAAAATGTTACAGGGGAGATGGCTGAGTCCCACTTCCTAAACCAGAGGGAGACGTAGTCATGGACTGCAACTGAGACATAGATAAAATACAGAAATAAAGCTTTTACCAGCTCTCAGTCAACCCAAACATGGTGTATTTGTATAAGGATGAAAATATTTTTGCATTTTTTATGAGAATTTTGTATGATAAAACTTAAATTTTCACTATGGGCCTAATACAAAATTATTGATAATCACTAATAAAAAAACAAGCCTCCAAATCCATTAAAATCTCACCTTCAGACCTACAGATTTTGCTCCTGCTGAGTTTTTTCTGTCTCTGTGAGTTTCCCCCCTCCTTCACAGGGGTGTTCCACATTTGTCCCATTGCTGTAGATCTGTTGGTCCACAGGAAGTTACTACAAGAGAAAAAACGTGCAATGAGCAGGTGGCAGATATAAATGACCTTGTGCATATACACATATATGTATATTTATACACATATACACACACACAGAAATACCAGAGGAGGTTGATACAGAGCTAAACATTCCTCACCCTTTCACTGCAGCTTTGCCAGCTCCAAGACAAGCCCTGACTCCTCTTGGAAGCTGCATTTCAGTCCTGACCATTCCAAATGACCACATTTTTTGGGACAATTTGCAGCCTTGTCCAGCTTTTTGCTTCACATCTGGGGGTGATTTACTGAAATAAACATGCACTTTATACACTTGAATATCAGGTGCTTCCAGAGGAAAACTTCAAGATCCAGTAGTGCCCCTCTGGAGGTTTCTTTCAGCTGGTTTGGTGCCCTCAGCCTTGCTGAATATTTCTCTTTCTCACACAGGAGAGCCATGGACTGCAAGTGAAAAGATATGTACTTGTGAAGATTAAAATCTCCTTTACAAATTGAGTGTATTAAGCATCTGTGCTACTTGGCAGCCTTGTGCATCCATTCCAACATAAAATAGTGTTAACAACTCTACAAGCTTTTTATCTCTCATAGCTCCTGCACTCTGGGTGAATCACATGGGCAAGAAATGGAACTGGCCTTTCAGAGAGGGAGTTAAGCAGCTCTTAAATCACACAAGCACGATGCCCAGGCAGGGCAATTTACCTTTTTTATGCCATTTTAAGCAACAAAACCACTTTTGCTCTTCGAGGAGTGCCTCTGCATCTGGACATTATGTATCTGATCATCGTTTCTGTCAGGGTACTGCAATACTGTGGATATTTATTTACTGTGTTTTCATATTTGTGCCAAGCTGGCTCATTGCCACCTCCTGAGACTGAACTCTGATCCCTGCAGCAGCTCTGGCATTTATTACAGGTGAAGGGGAGGAACTCACACTGCAAATGAACTCTGCTCCAGGAAACCTCAAACTGGGCTAAAAGAGACGAGGGACTGGACTCTCACACTTTATTAGCAATGATTGTTCTTTTCTTGAAGCTACAGCACCACAAATTTGCCCATTTTTTGGAAGCTCAAATGTAGTTCAGGCTTAATAAACGAATTTAGAGTGATGCACATACTGAATATACTCTGATCATATACACTGATATGTGCTCAAAGGGAAAACTGAATTTATTACTCACTGAGAACTGAGTCTTTTAGTAAAATAATGAAACACCATCATGGAGAAATGTTGACCTTTGAGAAAATGATTTTTTTGGGTTTTTTTTCCCATGTGTGATCAAGTGCTCAGAAACACACTTTGCTCTACTTCCCATTATCCTGTGGATTCTTTTTTCAACACACCCCACAAAATAATAAAAAATTAAAGTGCTACTATTCAATTTTCTACTGCTTATCTGAGTAATTTCAGAGGTGCCTCTAAATAAGATAACTCTTTGAGAGGAAAATTTCCTGAATCAGTGGAACCTACCAAGGGTGTTATTGGGAAATTGCAGCAACATCTTGGCTCTGAATTATTAATAAACAACTTGCAATGGAATTATTCACCCCAAGAAGTCATGTACATGTTAAGAAATATTTTCCACAACAAGGTTTGAATAGAATGTACTGTGATTAAATGTAGTTTAATTAACAGGTACAATTACCTAATCAAAAGCAAGTACTTTCCATTATTAGTTAGTATTTGCAGTAGAACAACTCTATTGTGTACATCCACTCTAGGTTGAGGAACCATAGAGACAAATTATTTACTGAAACACTGATAATTACTGAATTTACCTTCATATAGTGATTACTGTAATTACAAATTTCAATTCAAAATGTTCTTATTCTACTAAAAAACAGGAGTCAGATACAATTTTTGACATCGGAATGGAGGTATTGGTGATAAATTGTTCTACAAAGAGAATAGTGAACAAGCACAGATCCTTAGAAAAGGGGTTCAGGTAAATACAAGATATAAACTTACATGGTTTGAATAACAGAATCACAAAATAGTTTGGATTGGGAGGGACCTTAATTCTTGTCTCATTCCACCCCTGCCATTGGGACACCTTCCACCATCCCAGGTTGCTCCAAGCCCCGTCCAACCTGGCCCTGGACACTTGACAGCCACAGCTTCTCTGGGCACCCTGTTCCAGGGCCTCCCCACCCTCAAAGGGAACAATTCCTGCCCAATATCCCATCTATCCCTGCCTTCTGGCAGTTTTAAGCCACTTCCTCCAGCCCAGTCCCTCCAGGCCCTCGTGGTGTGCCTTGATCACAACATCCTAGGAAGGAGTAGCTGAACAAACGAGGAAACTTTAATAATTCTTACCAATGCAACAAATACTTTCCATAAAAGCATTATTAACTGCAAGCTATTTCTGTTCCTCAATAACCTGCTGCTACTCATTTAAGGATTTAATTTTGTATTAGAACACTGATGTCTCCTGCAAATGAAAACAGCAAGACAATGCCCCAGTATTTCAGTCCTGTACCACAGCAAGCTCCTCTGTACCAAATTCTGGGCTCACCCACTGGACAGCCAAGTAGATTACATTTTTCCAAACCATGGAAACAGCTCCTGCTGGTTTACCCTTTTTTAATCAAAGCTGCTGCTTTTCAAGGTGAGGCTGTGGAGTGCATCTGACCCTGGAGACAGAATTCTCCCTGCCCTGGGCACAGAGCTGTTATTTGGCTGTTGCTATTGCAGGGAGGAGGAGGCTCCCACATCCCAGTGTGAACTGGACTATAAACAAGGAATAAAGCTTCTCTTGTAAAGAACATCACCTCAGGAAAGACTTGTTCTACCTCTACATGAATATAAGAAAACAAACAAATGCAATGGGGGTTTCTCACCAAAAGCAACTCTCCATAGATCCCTAGAAGATGGATTCCACCATTCCCAGCCCAAGGATTCTCTCCCAGGGCCAAATTGCCTCAAAAACAGGTTTATAATCTGTGCTTGCTTGAGTTCTCCACCACAGTTTATCTCCTATTTCTGTCATTTTATCAGTCTTACCAAATATTTGGTGACCCTCAGTTATTTTACTGTTTCTTGCTTTCCTGTAATATTGTCCTTCCCTCTGCTTTTGTTTTCTGCCTCACCATTAGGTCTCTTCAGCAATTTATAGCCCCAAGATTCACTACCTATAATACAGAAAATGACCTTTCATTTTAGTGTTCCATATACACATCTGCTTCCAGCTGCCTTAGGATCCTGAAATCTTTCTTTTTATTGCTTGGGTGTCTCTGTGGTGACTCCTTGTGCGTCTCTATCACTATTAAGAAAATAATAATCTGTTTTATAACCTTGCTTCAGCAAAGCTTTATTTATTATAGCACACTGAACAAAAGGTATCCACAATTCCACAGGGAAAAGAAGTTTACTTGGCATGACAGCAATGTGTCTCCCTTTGCTCTGATGCAAATAAAAATCAGAGTAAATAAAATATATTTATTTTAGGCTGAACAACATGAGAGTTAAAGGAAAAGAGGTGCAATGTGGGCCATTTCCAAATCAAACTGGCAAACAGGTTGAAGTCCTGATTACATCAAAGCAATAAGACTTAGAGAACTTCAAAATTAGGCTTTTATTCATAGCACTCCTCATAGTATTTCTGCAGCGTAAATGGCAGGGAATGATCCCTCAGTGTCTTCAGTGTATTCCTGCAGGAGATGGGCAGGTGTGTTTTCACCATGATGTCGTTACAGATGCAAATACAACACCAAAGTATCTGAATAATTTGCTTTTTAGCATCACTATAACTATGTTTGATAACATATCTGAGTACCCACTTAAATATTTTGCAGTCCAACCTCTTATCACTGGGATTTCAAATTTCAAAAATGCAATCGTATGAAAAAAAAGGACACAAGAAATTAACTTTATATATGGAGATAGAAACACATCTTCCAATTACTTTTACCACGGAATGCAGGAACTCTATACAATTAGTCCTTCCTTTTTTATATCCCTGCCTCCCTAAGAATTCCAGCTTTGTGGGATTAAGCACATGCCAGCCTTTGCTTGGAGTTTACATCACTATGAAAGATTTTCCAAGGCTGTGGAGAAAATGGAGATTAGTCCTGCCATGCTCTACTTTTGTTCCAGACACATTTGGAGCGCACAGGGGAGGAGGAAGCGCTCTAAGGCACCGCCAGGAAGGCTTAGCCCCATTTCACACCACTTAATCACAGATTACAAATAGCAGGGGACACGAAATCAACTCTTTTCCCATTCCTAAACATTCTGGAGTTTGTTTCTAAGCGTGTTTTTCTCTTAGGAGGAAATAGCTAATTTAACATGCTTATTAAGACAAAGGAATGAGCTCTATCCTGGTTTTAATTGAGTTATATCAAACCTAGATGGAAGGAATGTTTGTGGGGTTTTACTACAGAGCAATTAATTTAATTTAGCATTTCTATTCTGCCTGCTATTAAATTCACTACAATTTAATACCGAAATTAATTAACACCTAAGCAACTGCATACAAAAGTAAAAAGTCCATGAAGTTAAAGAGCAAGCAGCAGGGATGTGCACTCCACTAATCATGGCATTCTTGTAGTATTTGCTGCTTTTCCATTGCAAGAAATCACAAACACAACATATGGAGCATAAAGTGCTGCACATTCCAACGCAGAGCTCCAAGGGTCGGGGAAAGAGGGATTTAAATCCTCACAGCCACTCATAAAATCCTGGAATGGTTTGGGTTGGGAGGGAATTTAAAGTTCAATCAGTGCCATCCCCTGCTATGGGCAGGGACACCTTCCACTACCTCAGGCTGCTCCAAGACCCATCCTGGCCTTGGACACTTCCAGGGACGGGGCAGCCACAGTTTCTCTGGGAAACACCTCCACCCCTCTCCCACAACCTCTCAGAAAGGTGTAAAACTACTCACCCCTTGTTGTAAAACAACTTTTCTTCTTCTGTTACTGCTGCACATGCAGATGCATAAAAGCTGAGGAATACATCACAAAAAAATAAATCACCACTTTTTTATACGGACGGCATTAGGTTTGAACACAGGCAAGGAAATTTAATTCTTTGAATTTTTGAAGCTCCTGGCACTCAGTAAATTGCAGAATGCTGAAGAGTAGATATTGGAACAATTCTTTATAAAGAGAGAGGTTCAGAGCTGTGTTACAGGTCAAGGTAAAATTGCTGCCTCACAAAAGCTCCATTCACCAGGAAAAGAGCGTGAGAAATTGCTGGTGTGAGATGAATACATTCCTCTCATGAGATGATTAATAAAAAGATAATGACTCCTGCAAAAAGACAGTGGTCTGATATTATTATTTTTTCCTGTGTCACACTGGAGTATGTGGGCAAAGAAAAAAGTCCTTACCAAGGCAGAATACTGAATATTTCCACTGAATAAAAGTTCAAATACTATTAACTAACCCATTGTACATACGAAAAAGGCCCATTGAGACTAAGAATAAATACCTGGAATTCCCTCTCCTGCTATTCATTTTGGAGACATGAAAAATCATCACACTTGAGGCACAGTAATGAGTTGCACTGGCTTTTTTGTACAGTTTAAATGCTTGAAGCATTTTATGGATTTTATGGTGCCATAATACAAAATTTGCAAATATGTACAACGCTCTTAGCATTGGGAAAAGATTTTAAATGCTAACATTTCAGCTTAGTTGGGAAATCTTAGGAAGAATTGTAACATCTTGTGAATGGCAATAGATAGGTTTTAGAGCAGACTATACAAGGATTTTGATAATTAGTAACTTCTTAATTTGTTCTAGAGAACATTAATGTTAAATAGTTGATCATTTTGCTTTTTGGGTGGGATGTACACCAGGACAAACCTGCTTGATTTATTTTTTACCCACATTGGATTTATTTGTATTATCTATAAATCAAATAGCACAGCCACATCTGTGCCAGATATATTGTCACCAAGTTATGATGTGACAGTGGCACCTCCAAAAATGTTCCCATCTCCTGCAGACTTTATTGGCATGCCCTAGGGAAAGGTTAAAAATACCATTAAATAATGATTCCAGAATAGTCATAACGGTCAAAACACATCATTTTGGCACGACAAAACCATAATTCACGACAAAATTACCCTGATAAGCCGGAGTTGAGTGCTCCTTGGTTCAGGTTATTTTTTCTGTTCGCAAAGGTTTTCCTGCTGTCCCCTCTTGTGGTTTTGTCTCGCTCTGGCAGAGCCAAGCTGAGAGCTTGGATTAAAGCCAAGCAGCGCAATTTCATGGCACTCCTGCTGCCATCCAGCTTCCCTGGGCCTGTTTTCCCGGGCAGGGCTGTGTCAGGTTGTTGGATTCCCTGGGATGGCATCGCTGGCAGCCGCCGCGGCTCCGGCGCTCCCGACGGTTCCGCCTCCGCTTCCCATTGTTTGCTGGAACCCCAGCCAAGAGCTCACACAACCAAAATCCATCAGGGTAACTTCTCCAGCAGTCATTCCAGCTGCCAGCTTAGCCAGCAGGGCTCCAACCTGTGCTCTGATGTTTTTCCCATCGTCTTTCTCTCTCATATATATATTTTTATTTTTTTCTCTCCAGGATCTATCAAAACTCCCTTTAGAACCAGAGACCATTTTTGTATTGACTCCAAACTGAGTTTTAAAAAGTCTTAAAGTAGCAATTAGACTGAATCTTCTGCTTTCTAATAAAAATTTTCTGCTTCTCCTCTAGATCTTTAATAAGCAAAAATCATCCAAGTTTTTTCCCTTACAATTCCATTATAGAAATGTTTGGAATCATAACATTCAGAAATCTGGAGGGAAAATGTGTTTTATTAACCATAATTATCAAATACAGCAGTTTGATGTTATACTGTGAAGAAAACAACAGCCTTGTGTGTTTTGCAGATTGAATTACAATATTCCTTCATGTTGCTGTACCATAAAATAAAGGCATAAAATGTTATTTCCTGCAGAAATGACACCATGGATAAGCAGCATTTAAAGAAACAGAAGGGTGCAAGCCTCACGTTCATTTTCATTTGAATGGGGATAATTCCTACTTCTTTAAAGAAAATTATATGAATGTCATTCCACTAAGAAGTGATTTCTGATCTCTGGTATAATCTAATAGTAAATCTTAATCAAGGAGGATTTTACTGCAAATGGAATGGGATGGGGTTTGTGACAGATCCAACCTTCGATGTTTAATGCCAGGTCTAGAAATCCGATTATATTTGAAAGCATAACGACCCAGAAGCCAAGTATTTTGGGATCTCCATTTTTCACCCAGCCTGTATAGGGACAAGTTTGTAATCCTGACTACTGTTCCCTCCCAAAGCCACGTGGATCAGCCCAGGGAAGGGTTTGTGAACAACACATTTCCAAGGAGAATCATGGAACCACAGACTGGTTTGGATTGGAAGGGACCTTAAAGATCATCTCATTCCACCCCCTGCCATGGGCAGGGACACCTTCCAGATTGTAACAAAGAGTAGAAAAAACCTATCCATGGTGTCTCTTCAAATCAGATCCTAATAGTAACTCCCACTGATGAGTGGCCTTAACATGACACTAACAAGGTGAAAGATTTGTAAGAACAAGTTGCAGATAAACAACTTTAAGAACATGTTGCAAATAAATATCTTTCTGGGTGAAGGCTCAAAGTGCTGACCAATCCTTAATATTTCAAGACTCACAAAATCCCAGAAGGATTTTCTTGCTATCACAGCAAGAATTCTGCAACATGGAAAAAGGTTGGATGTTAAAAACCAACCTGCACAGGCAACTTCTCCCCATGGGCAGAGGGAGGAGAGGCTGAGATGGAAGGGTGGCAGCAGCAACCACTTCAGTGTGGGGATCACATGGGGCATGGAACCAGCCTGAATCAAACTTGAAATTAAAAATTATGCAAAGAATGAACTCTCACCAAAATTCACTTTAAAGATTTTTCTCCTCTAGTTACACATTGCCTTATTTATTTATTTTTTTAATCTTCAGTGTAAATTATCATTCTCTGCTTGGTTCTAGGAATACAGCACAAAAAAGTTCATTGTCAATTTATCTGGTTTTATATAAAGTGGTCGCTTCATATTCTTTTATGAAAAGAATTTCTCTGTTTAGAGCTGTGTTGCGGTTCTGAAAATCTACACAACAGATCTACAAGGGTGGGCTTTTAAAACTTACTTTTTGTCTCATCAAAGAAAAGATAGAGGTGGCATTAGTAACACAATTAGCACTCAACTTATTTCAAGCTGTTAATGCTGAGCTTACTTTTAACTTCTTTTTATCCTCACCTCACCTGCAGCTACTTAAATAAATTGCAGACAATTTACACAACACTTGGAGCTACCTTTTCACAGACACTGAAATGTGAGTTCTGCGTTCAGCAGGATTGGAGATAATTAAAAGCAACGAGAGACAACTCAACTTTCAGCCCTTTCAAGTTCGGGATCACTTTGGGAAGGGAGGCTCTTCCAGCTCCTGGTTTTGAAATACTGAACCATCAAACTCCCATTTAAGTCCAACAACAAAATAACCAGTGGGGGCGTGGGACAGGGAGTTCTGAGATGGAACTCCAAAGCAGCAGTGGCTTTGGAGAAGGGATAAAATGGAATTGAGTCCACAGCTCAGTGCATAACACTGTGCCATGGTTCACAAAACAAAATCATGGGCAGCCTTTCTGTTGGAGTGAAAAAGAGAAGAAAGCGCCTTTTCCCCTCCCAATTAAATTATTGCCAGAAAATATTTCCTTGCTGACAAAGCACGTGTCCTTCTAAAGACAGGAAAAATTGTGTGCCAGTAACAAATGAGAATCTATAGGGAATTTCTGATGCATAACAAATTCTCTTAACCTGGAGGAAGATGGATTTCTAATAGAGAATCAGCATATTCATAAAGAAGGAACTGGTGTACTTTTAAGTCAACCTCAAATGCCAACAAATCACAGAGCAGGAATGCTGTGTGTTAAAATAAAAAAGTCTTAGTAAAAGTCCCTTTTGTGGAACTAATATTAATTAGGAGTGCTTTTCCTTATTTTAATTATGGCATGGACTTTGGGAATGCAGAGATTGGGCATTTCCCTAAGCCTTATAACTGCACAGTAATTCTTGAGGAACTTTATGGTGTGCCTGTTCCAGAGACCTTTAAACAAATGCCTATATTACAGGACTGTCTGGTTAATAGGATGGACATCAACAACAATAAAATCAGCACTGTGAGGGTACAGCCCCATTAATATGAAAAATAAGGATCAATCCCTCCCTGTGATACATTCATCCTGTACCCACCGAAAATGGAAATCTGTAACTGAATTAAAGATGAGGTTGGGAGAGTCAGAGAGCCCTGACAGATTCTGGAGCATTAACTCTTGCTATAAATGCAGCTGTCGTGCCTGACAGCCATTTAACCAGGCAGAAATTCCCAAATAAATTGGTGTCCACGCTGTGAGCTGCTCACCCTCCCCGACAGCCCAGGGCTGACCTTCGCTAAGAGCCACAAATTGCCAGGAATATTCAACAGAAATCTTTACGATGCTGTTACTGACACACCACCTCCAGTAAAGATTTATGTCCTACACATGAGAAGCTGAATAAAGTTTACATGGAAGAAGCTGAAGTGCCTCGAGGAGTGCAGCTCTGGAGCAATCAATAACTTCCCACCCCCTGATGTTCCACACGAGACACTCATTAAGGTACAATGTGGATGAATAATTATAAAAGAGGAATTTCTTTTGTACTCACATACTCGTTTTAATTAGAGGCCATAACCCACTTTCTCCCTTGCATTTTTTGTCACCAATATTAATTATTTCATTATAAAAATAGCAGCCGAAGCTTTGAAGGCACTGAGGTAGAGATTCAAAGGTGGACTGAGGGGCAGGATGCACAAATCATCAAAAGCTGAATAAACTAAACTGTAAAAACTGTGGCATCCAGCAGGCACCACTAGTTAGACCTGAAAGGGTATTTTAAAATTGCTTCATGATTGAAAAAATGCTGCCTAATTAATCAAAAGCACATCAAGCTAAGACTATGAGTAAAGCCAGAGTAATCATTGCTGCTGTTAGGAAAACAGTGCATCGTTTTCTGGAGTTTACTCAGCCATGAGCTCTCAGCCCAAGAAATATCCCTTTGTTCACAATGTGAAAAATGGTGACAGAGAGAAATGAAGGAATCAAAACATGAGAGGAGGATGGACACGGGGTTTATCTTTGTTAGTTGGAAAGGGAATGAGCCCTTAGCTTGGAGAAATAGGATAGAAACGAGGAGGCTCTTTGGAGTCCAGGCAGGGGCAGACACAAGAGCAAACCATCCTGGTCCTAATTCACAGTTTTCATCCACACATTTCCCTTCAAGTTCACAGAGAACCCCATAAGGAGCTTTTTCCCACAGCACTGCTGTCTGTGCAGGGAAATACTTTAAACAATACCCTACCTTGTAATTTAATGATTAATATTATTTCTACAGTGCATTATCCTTAAATAGGACACTTGGAGGAAGGAAATTTTCCAACTAGAATTTGGATTTTATTTTTTTCCCAGTGTTTATATGTTCAACTGAGCAGGCAACAAGGGAAAGTCCCCTAGGAAACATTCAACACTGCTCACTGGAGAAATACGTAGGAACAAGTTCTTTAACCATATTGTGACTACACAAATCCTACAACTTATCCGTAATTTTCTGACTTCCAGATGATCCAAACATGAAACTTCACAGCACTCGTGCACAGAAAGTTCATGGAAAAGTCATTTTTTCTGTCTTTATCTGTTATTTATAAGCAATCTCCAGCACTGGGAATCACAGTAGGGGCAGTGTTTTACAGATCAGCCACCCAGTTGATTTAATGCACTCAAAAGTGCAAACAAGCAAGCAGAATCCTGGTTTTGCAGATTTAAGTCTTTGAGTAATGCCTGTGGCTTGCTGAAAATCCTTTTTTTATTGAAAATTGAATATGTCAGCTCAGCCATCACTTTAATTTGTTGTAAAAGATTTATTAGAGTTTGATGGTTTTTCTCTTGCTTGATTTTCATGTGTTTTCCTGATAAAATTAAAATCATTGGAGCTTCCACTAGAGAAGAACTTCATCAATGTGTCAGGAGGAGGATGATTTTAATAAAACACTTTGGAAAAGTTTCTTAAGGAAACATTTTTTAAACTTTTTAGGAGGCACAGAGAACCCACAGGGCTGGAAAAACAGAAATCATGGCACTAACAACTCACAGAGCTGATTTTTAGTATTCTGTATTTACTGGAGTGTTCTGAGTTCTGTTTCTCTGTAACAGCACAGACACACAGCTCTCTCCTCTGCTTCTTATGCACATCCAGGCACTCCTGTAAAATCTTGATATTAACAACTCCTCCTGACAGCGTTCAAGACGGTGTTTTAATACTCACTATAAGCCTGAAATATTCAGACACCTGGAATAAACCTGTAATTCATCCTTCACCGTGTCTTTAAAAGGCAGAAGTGAATTCAAGGCAGCCTCCGGCTGTGTCTTTCTCAGGAGACTTTTCCAGCTGGAGGTCGTGGCCCTGGGTGCCACCAGGCTGGGGACACTGGTGGAGCTGAGAGTGACAGAGGGTGGCCTTGGGCTCCTTGTGCCAGTGTTGCTTTTGGTGTGGGTGAGTGTAAAACTTCATTCTAGCTGGTTTGAGTAATTTTAATGTGTCCAAATGTGTACAAAAATCCTCCTCCCTGGGAGGGTGGGGAAGCCCTGGCACAGGGTGCCCAGAGAAGCTGTGGCTGCCCCATCCCTGGAAGTGTCCAAGGCCAGGTTGGACGGGGCTTGGAGCAACCTGGGATAGTGGGAGGTGTCCCTGCCCATGGCAGGAGGTGAAACAGGATGAGCTTAAGGTCCCTTCCAACCTTTAAGATCACTGAGTCCATCCGTGCTTTGAAATAGAATTTTCAAAAATCTAAATGGAGAACAGCCAAAAAAATATAGATACATAAATTAAAGGTATTGTAATAACACTGGAAATCCAAGCTTGAAATCTTATTTCACGAAGATTGAAATAAAATGTACCCTATTTATCTATGTTTCAAAGTGTTATACTTCCCTTTGGTACTCAGCTGTAATAAAATAGAACTCCATGTGCTCTCCAGGTATTACAGGAAATATAATCTATACCTGCATAAGAATTCCACTTTGATTTAGAAAATTGTCTGCCTCTCACAAATTACACTGTGCCAGCAGAAACTTTTAAAAAATAAATTTAAAATATCCTTCCAGCCAGTTAAAATGACTTAAAATGAACATTTGGGATAAGCTGTGTGATAGACACATGAAAACACCACGAGTGAGTCCCATCCAACATGGAAATGAGACTATTACTGAAATGCAAATGCTGTCAAGGTCTGCATTTCTGAGCTTCCCTAGGAAGATACAGCCTAGATTAACATTCAGGAAGAGGGAAAAAGGAACTGAGTGCTAAGAAATGCAAAGTGATGGATACAGGAGAAGAAAGTGTGAATTACCCAGTCCCTTATCAACATTAATTGTAGTAACACAGGAAAACGATGGGAATAATTTTCAGCAGCTGAGAGGAGACCTCTCTTTGCTGAAACAGCAAATTAAACTTTAGGATATTTAAGTAGGATGAAAAATAATACAGACAATATTATAATGACATTAAATATATCCCTGATCCACTCCTGAAACTTTTTAAAGCAGCATTGCTTACCTTGGAAGGAAGGCAAATAAGAAATAAATCAAATATCCAGACTTAGCAACAGAGGGATCGTGGAATCCTGTTCTCCAGTCTCCTGGTGTAAACAGATACACATGGACCAACACTGGGAACCCAACTCTCCGAATTTAAACTCCCCAAATTTAAAGTCTTGATCCTGGAAAAGAAAGAAATGAGAGGAGGTTCAAAGGGTCCAAGAGATGGGCACAGAGCAGGCAGCACCGTGAGGGCTGAGGTGGAGAGGGAAATAAGGTCAGTCCTTGGGACAACAGGATTTTAAAAGACCTTCACAGCCCTTGGGTTACCCTGTGGACACTGCAGGTTTGGGCCTATTTCTCTTTGCAAAGGGGATTTAACTGATCTTAAATCAATCCCCAATATTCATGAAAAAATTAAGTTATTAGGCTGGTTCCAAGATCTATCTCAAGCCTATGAGCAGCCCCTGCATCTCTCCATCACTGGAGCATGGTCCTGGCACACTCTTACAACTTTAACTCTTTTATTCTTCCCTTTCCAATTATTTCATTCCAGTTTTATTCCCATTCCAATTTTGTGCATCTCCACGGTCTATGACCATCATCTGCCTCCTCACAGGAGCTCAGGTGTTGAGGTCTCACTCCAGAGAAATGAGAGGTGCTCATTCCTCCATTCTGCCAACTTTTTAACAGTTTGAAAGTATTTAACATTTGAAAACACATTCTTAGTGCAAATAAGACAAGGAAGCATATGAATAATACATTTCATGCAAATACTGATCACTTTGTGGCAAAGAAAAGATGGGAAAAATCTACAAAACTATTTTCTCTGTTCTTAGTTGGATCAATGTGCAATTGATTAATTTCAGAGGTAAGGACTGAGATTTCTCTTTTATTGCTGTGGTAGCTGCAATATTTCAAGTGAACAGTCTGGACTTACATTTTGCATGAAAAAAATTTCTGTTTTAACCATCTCATGCATGATACCTCATATTTTTGCTTCCATTTTTGGCTGGATATGAAAATTGGCAACTTGTCTTGTTTAGAGCTTGTCTGGTGGATAAAAGGATGATTATTCTCCTCCCAGCACAGCCAAATCCAAATGTGCAGTCTGGGATTTGGCCAGATGACAATGAACTTACAGCTTGTGTTTAACAGAGCTCTCAGATTGATTATTAAATGATTTCTGAAAGGCAAAGGGATGCTGTTGGGACTGACCTAAATAGGGAAGTGTCAGCATTGATAAATTCTTCAGACAAAAGTATAATAGGTGAAGGCTCACATTTCAGTAATGATGTGCGTTCCCAGCCACAATAAATAATTGGGAGCTGTTTTTCTGTTTGTGCCCTGCTCAGAGCAATTGCTGGAACAACAGTTAAGGTGTGAACATATTTTATATTAATTTGGCTTACTGTACCAGGCTTCTGCATCCTGCCAAAACTGAGATTTCTCTATTCCCTTGATTTTCACTCCTAAAGATGCAAGAGCAGCTCTGACAAAGATCAAAGTTTCCCATCTAAGACAGCCAAAATCCAATAAGCAAAGAACAGTCAGGATTTGGGAGATAGAGACATTCTTTAGTTTTGAGGTGAATAACTTATGGAAAGCTTAGTGTTATTTCACACATTCTGGATTTTTCTAGGTCCTCTCTCCTGTCCGTTAGATCAGCACCCTGCAGAGGGAATAACTCAGGAACCAGTATAAAGGGGTATCATTAAAAAAAAAGTGTAAAAAGAAAATAGTTTATGCCTTTCTTTTCCTATTAAGGAATTCTTTTCCTATGAAGTGCTTTTCTCTTTTTTCTGGACACAAAGGCAGATGTTCATCCCCAACAGTAAAACATACAGAGACTATTTACAAGTGTGCCAGGACAAGGGAAACTGGCTTCCAGCTGACAGAGGGTAGGTTTAGATGGGATATTCCAAAAGAACTCTGTCCTGGGAGGGTGGGGAGGCCCTGGCACAGGTTGTCCAGAGAAGCTGTGGCTGCCCCTGCATCCCTGGAAGTGTCCAAGGCCAGGCTGGACGGGGCTTGGAGCAGCCCGGGACAGTGGAAGGTGTCCCTGCCCATGGCAGGGGTGGCACTGGATGAGCTTTAAAGTCCCTTCCAACCCAAACCATTCTGTGATTCCCATTTTTTGGAACCTCTGTAACACCAACAGGTTATTCCTAATGCTCTCAATTTGTCTAATTCTGTCTCACTCAACAACATATTCCCAGAGCTTTTTAAGAAAGAATAAACCTCTATTAAAGTATCCTGCACCCGTTTTCAAAATGGGGGGATTTAATGTTAATCATTACTAATATGATCTTCCCATTATCCTAAATGAAGTCTTATTCCAGTTAATCCAAAAGAGGGTTAAATTAAAGCAGCTTGAGTGACTGGGGAGCTGCTGCAGCCTCACCTTGGCAGGTTTCTAACCCACCTTTCCCATCTCTCCAGGGGAAAGTTTCCATTAAAACAGTGATTAACTACCTTGGCAGCCTCCCCTCTCCTTGATCACAGGGGTGCAGTGACACTAAGAGGGCTAAGGATTATTTCAGACCAGCACAGCTTGTTATTCTCCTGTCAAGAAAGCCACTTCCAGAGCACTCTGACCACCCAAAAGTCATTATTAGAACAAGCATCTTCCATAAGAACTCGTGAGCTTCCCTTGCAGAGCCCTGCTCCTATTTTAAGTTGCCAAGTGCTCATTTGCATTTTGTGCAATTACACACCTACTTATGTGCTCCATAAAATTAAATCAGTGGCTTTATGCCTTAAACACTGTTGATGTTATGACTGCAACATGAATGTGAGAGCTGGGATTTATAAGCTTGGTTTGGAACTGGAATCTCAGAGCAATAATGCAAAATGTCTTGTGTTATACCTCACCTTTACTACTCTGCACAGATATATTTATTGTGAGATTTTTGAATTATTATCCATCTCTCTGTAGCAGAATTTGCACAATATTTTTTACTGGATATATGTCTTTTTTCTGCCAAACTTTCTCAGACATGTCACACACTTATCATTCTTGCTTTTACTATGCTGTTCTTACACGAACATTAATTTGATTATAGCACTCTAATAAGCAGCATTATTAGCAGCACAGCTCCTCATGTTATTCTAATAAATTAAGCTCTATCTCATTAGTATAATAACATCTAAAAATCAATATTTTGATTGTTTACAGACAAGGCCTTCAGAATTGACTCAGTTCTCTCAATAAATTCTGTATCACCAAATATTTCTATTAAACTACACTCCCAACTTTCCTGAAAAACATTACCCATGTTGTCACCTAAATATATGTAAAATATTAATCCAAATATCCAGGGACACTCAACTCAGAAATGAGTTGGACACATCTGCACTCATCTGTAAAGCCTGGCAGTGGAGCCCACAAAATATATCTGTGAGTGTTAGCACTGGAATTCAAAAGACTTGTGATTTATTTGACTTTCACCAAGAAGGCTGAGTCCTGGGTGACAAAGAGAAGCCCCTGAGTCAGCCCTTTTGTGCATCCACGTGTGAAGGGAAGCACAGATTTCCTGGAACATAATTTATGGGATACAGCCATTTTGAGGTATGCAAATGCGAACATGAAAGAGCAAATGTAATTACATTTCCCATTTTAAATAGTACCAAAAATTGAAGCAAAAATGCTGCAAGAACACCTACAAGAGAAAATACCACGAGTCTGGATGTTCTGACCTTTCTGAGAGAACTGAACCAGGGGTGGAAGTGTTGAGTCACAAAGAGGCACTGGGATTGTTCAGCCTGGAGAAGAGAAGCTTTGGGGTGAGCTCATTGTGACCTTCCAGTGACTGAAGAGAGCTACAGGAAAGATGGAGAGAGACATTTTACACAAAAAATGGAGTGACAGGACACAGGAAACAGCTTCCCACTGACAGAAGGCAGGGTTAGATGGGATATTGAGAAGAAATTCTTCCCTGTGAGGTTGGGCACAGGGTGCCCAGAGAAGCTGTGGCTGCCCCATCCCTGGAAGTGTCCAAGGCCAGGTTGAACAGGGCTTGGAGCAACCTGGGATAATGGAAGGTGTCCCAGCCCATGGCAGTGTATGGAATCTGTAATGTCCCTTCAAACCCCAACCATTCTATGACTGAGAGGATGAGAAATGGAAAGTCATTGTCATCTTCATACCTGAGCACACACTGTTCTTTTTACTTTGGTGCATAAACCATAAATTCCTCATATTAAGAAAATCTAGAATAGAACTGAAAGGAAAAAAAAAAATCCAACTACTGCATTTTTAAATGTTTCCTCGAAATCACTAACTAGGTTCAGTTCCCATTATATGACATGGCACTTCTGTCCCCAGCCAGCAACAGGAACAGGAGCAAGCTCCTTTAGAAATAAATGGACTTTTTTATTGTAGATTAATTAAACTGCACATAAACCAATCAAAAGGAATTAACAATAAAAACAAAAAATTCCCATTGGTTGGAAGACATTAGGAGCTGCAGGAGAGGTGCTGGGGCACAGTGGTGGCAACTGGGAGAAGGTTTCACCAGAAAAACCTTTCCCATCCCAGCTTCTACTCTTCTTTGGGCATGAGGATTAAAGGAGCATGGCAGCACTCCAGATTAACTTTCTGGTAAAATTAAGGGCTCCTTTCATCAATGTTTGATTTTTTTCTCTCATATTTTAGCTTGGACTCAGTTCTGCTAATTTTGCTATATACACTCACAGCCCTTGGTTTGAGCAGCGTGTGCCATGTGTACAGGTGCCAAAAACCAGGAGAAAATCCTTTACAATCCTCAAATGACAAAAATCAGTGGTGCAGGACAGCACTAAACACCAGCAGTTGGATTTTGGCTCTGGCTCCTCAAAGGGGATCCAAAATGCAAACAGGAATTTGGAATAAAACTCTGAAACTCAGACACTACCCTCAAAAAACACGGAGAGACACAAAGACAACTTTGACAACCAAAACCAAATTTTTCTTTCTTTTTTTTTTATGATTCCTCCCAAAATTAAAGTTATTCTTCCAACAGAGTGTCAGCTGTAAACACTAAATCCATGGCATGAGGGATGGTTTGTTCAGCGTCGAGGTTGCTCCAGCACAAAATGACCCTCCCGGTGGTGGCAAAGTTGGTGTCAGCTTGAATTACACATTACATAAATCCAAGTTACACAAGTTATAACCCCTAAGAGTTGTTCCAACTCGTGCACTGAATTATTTGTTGAGGTTTCTCTTTCTGTTTGCAAATCACGCAGGTTTGTTTGATGCCTTTTTTGCCCACTCTGCCATTTTCTCTCTTCTTCTCTCTCTGTGTTTCCAGGAAGCAGCATAAACCAAGGAACATCATCCTACTTTTCCTGTCAGATCAACACCTTGTGGAAGTTTTCCATGAGTATTCCTTGTCTAAATAAAGCAGAATGAGGCCTCTGTAGAAGTTGAAAGAAAATATCTGGAATAATACTGGGTGGTTAATTGGGTCCAGTAACTAATTTAACCCTCCACAAGCAACCATTTCTTCTAAAATCCAACCCCATTTTCCAGGAATAAAAAAACCCCTCATTAAACTACTCCTTAAATCTCTGTTCAATCTTTATTTAACTACAAGAGGGCGTGAGTTCTTGCAGAGCACCTCAACATAAGTTGGCCTAAATACCTCTAATATTGGCATTTTACTCAGTAATTAACATAATTTACACTATGGAGCTTATTTTCTTTCCAAAAATCAATTCCTCTGCTCTGATATGGTCCTGAGGAAAAAAAAAAAAAGATAAAATCTATTTCCAAAGACTTTTATAGAGTAAAATCATCTAGTTGCTGGATGGATTTAGCTGCCCTGCTGTGAGGTCAAACCTTGGAGGCAGATAATGTACTGATAGCTTTACAGTTTCTTTCTTTAAGCACTATTCTCCACTGTCCTTATTTCACCATGAAAAGAGCATTTAATTTAACTACTCCCAATCCCTGCCTCCAGGCATGCAAGCTTGCTTTAAAGAGAAAAATTATGTGTAAAATTCATAAAGATACAACGTGCAAAATAGAAAAATGCAGAAAGGTAACACATTTTAAAATCCATGCATTGAGAAATAATAAAAAAAGATGCAATCTGTTGAAAACGTCCCCCCCACCTCACATGGGTTTGTCTCAGTCACACTGCTCAGGTTTCTCCTCTGCAAAGTAAAGCATCACATCCCTCCTACGCCTTCTGCTCCAAGCCTTGACCATTTCCCTCACCTTCCTTGTTAACTTCTCTAACTTCCCGTGTCCTTCCCAAGGTGCAGAGATGGAGACAGCACAGCCTGAGCCAGCTGTGGTCACAGCCAGGGTTTGGAGAGTGACAAATGACGTTCTCTGCCTTGTTCTCGCTGACTTTTCCTGATTTAGTTTCATATAAAGGTCAGCTTTTGTGTAATACACTGAGGACACACCAGAATTTCGTGGCAGATTCGTGTTTTCTGTATTACTTTGGTTCTTATACCCCTCAAAAATGAATCTATAGGTGTCCTACAAGATAATGTGACATTTAGCCTGAAGAGACAATGACAGCAGCTGTAGATTTACCTGTTCAGTTACAGCCATCTCCTAACTCAGGGGGATTAACAAGAATCACATTCTCCCTGTGTTTCTCCTCCTTCACAGGAGGTTCCACTCCAAATCCCAGTCCACACCCAGAAAGCCACCCAGAATTCCTCTTTCAGTTGAAATCAGCTTTTTACTCAGAATTTTAATATTCGAAAATGTAATTAGAATAATTTTAAAGTGTATTTGCCTATACAGAAATAAAAATATCTGGTTATAGCCCTTCTCCCAACCTCCCAATCCTGCTTGTATTTCTACAAAACAACACCCAGCCTCAGTCTAATCTCATGAAGGGGAAGACAGAAATGTTTTCAGTGTCATCTAATTCCTAATAGCAAATAATGAAACACAAATCACAATTATGCACCAGTGAAGAACATCAGTGCATGTTCTGCAATACAGGTCAGTGAATTCCTCATGTCTTACCTGAATTTTCAGTTCTTGCTTAAACCATATTCAAAATAGGTTTAAGCATAAACACTCACCTGAATTGATGATTTGGAATAGGTGGTTACAAGACATTTACAAGACCCTGCCATAATTTTTTTCTTAATCCTCAAACTCCTGAGGAGAACTTCTCTTTTATTCCACGTTCTGTCCTTTGAGGTTTGGGGTGAACATGAAATGCATTAGGGGTTAATATTCAGGCTGTAGGGACAATGTTCATGGGAATTAAAGCAGCACAAAGTGCACTCTCACTTCCCTGAGTGTTTTCCCCAGTTTTTCTCATGGCACTGCTCAGTCTGAGTTATCAGAGCTAAAGCCCCTGGTCACCCCTCCTTCGAGCACACTAAAAATGCTTTTAGCATCTATTACAAGTTTTCTCCAGAATGAAGAGAAAAGTAGTTTAAACTGTTGCAGAGCATTGTCTACAAATAACAGATGGACATTTTTTCAAGGCTCATATGGCCTGGACATGTTTAAACCAACCAAATATTCAGTGTTCAGCCTGTTTTCCCTTTGGGGTTCGCAGCAGACACACAACAGTTGGTATTTCTCACTATCTCAGGGAGCAAGTTGCTCCTGGCTTGCTCTCACCTACCCCATCTCTTCCAGGAGGGCCAATACCTTTAGTTCACCTTGATTTTGGCAAAAACCTTGGCAAAAAAAAAACCCTGAGACCTTTTTGTGACCAGAAGCCAAACCAGCTGCTGAGCCCACGTTCCTTCCTCAGGCCACTGTTTGTGTCTTTGCTGTGTTTCTGTCTGGCACAAAAGTCTTTATGAGCCAACTTCATGGTGAATCATCCATCAAAAGCAACACCCAGGGCATGCAGATTTTTCCAGTCTAAAATAATGCACATCCTCATGTTCTCCACTCCCATCTGCATTGCTGGTGGCAAAGTCAGGGAGCTGCTGAAAGTTGGTGCGCAGAGGAAAAGCCTTTGGGTGGGGGGCAAAGAAAGGGAATAGGAGGGAGAGGAAGGAAGTAAACCAGGCACTTTTTTACCTCAGTACATCAGAGCAGGAATGGACTGAGAAATAATCTCCTAATCCCCTGCAGGGTTAATAAAGCTCCTTTCTTGGGGGCTGGAATGACAGCCAGCTCCCCAAAACACCCCAATTCCCAATCAGCAAAGAAAACAAGATGCAAAACCTCAGTTACACAGTGTACAGCCACTTTAAAAGAGGGGCTCCAAATTAATTAATACATCACATTTTGCTCTAGTGCATGGTTGCATTTGCTTGTATGAAAAATATTATTATTTTCCAGCAGTATGATCACTTTGTCACCTTTAATAAGCAACTACAATTTAACAGCCCCAGGTTCAACAAGTTGACAATGATTGGCTGTATCTGCATCAGGAAGATAACACACCTTGACTCCAGCAGAGCAAGGGTGATTGCCCATCACTCCATGGCATATTTGTGAGAGGGAAATAGAGCATGCAACTAATCCTCCAGAGTGCTGGTATTTTATTTGAGATTTACTCTGTGCTCTGTTTCGCCCATCCAAAGAGTTATTTTAATTCAAGACATTTGTGCCCAAGAGCTTTTTTTCCCCTGTTAAGATTTAGTGCCTTTAATTTGGACAAAACATCTTTCTGTTTGTCTTATGCCAAACTGGGATGGCTGAAATACAAGTTTGTTGTATACAATGTGCCAACTACCAATGAGGTTTTCGAGTTAACCTTAAACAATGCAGAGCACCCTCAGATTGTTCTAAAGGCAGAGTCAGAGGGTTCACAACAGCCCAGAAAAAAAGTCTGTCTCCTCGTTGTTAACAAAGTGTATTTTATTGTTTAGGAGTAACAAAATGAGGGCTCAGCATTTTGAGTCTCCACTCCATGTAATATTAACAGCATGTCCATGCTGGGCCTGAGGCAAAATCCACTAAAATTGGGGGAAGAAATTCCATCGACTTCAATAGGTTTTATATTAGACTCTGCCTCAGCAATTTACAGGGTGAGATATGGGCCACCACTGAAGGATAACAGGAAAGGTCTCATCGACTTCAAGGAATTGTTCCTACTGCAGTTAATGGGCAAAAAATGCTCTGGTTTCCTGCTTGTTGTGTGAGAAGAAGTTCTGGGAATGACACCCTGATCCAGTATCTACCTTCTGTGATGTTTTATATTAAGGACACCGACCACAGAAAGACAAGAAAACCGGGAGAATTCCTGAGTGCATCTTAAAAGCATCAGTTGTATTTTCAAAATAATCAATCACATTCCCTAATAATCTTCCTCCGTGTTTTTGAAGATGTGAAAACAATGTTACCTTTAATACTTTAAGCTGGCTTAGGTTTGGGATGGGTTTTTTCTTGCTTTTCTTTTAGTAATGCCATTAAATGGTGGCCTACACCCAGGAGATCACAGCTAATTATGTACAACTCTTGCCACAAAAGCTTTATTTGCTGTTCAGCTCAGTTTGTTGAACAGGATCAGAGATCTTTCTTTGTCAGGACTTTTTTAGGATGTTTTGTGAAGAGCCAGATGTAGAAAACTCCAACCTGAGAATTAACTCCAGTCACTGTCAAAGATAAACTATGTTGTTATGCTTATGCAGTGAGTATCTCTGACTGATTTAAATGATGCCTTCCACAGACTACTTAAACCACATTTAAATCTCTATTTATAGTGTGTAATCAGCTGTCTAGCACAACCCTTCCTATGCAGGCATTCACATCTTTTCTGGTGCCTCTATGGCTATTCCTGGAATATCAACACCATCCAAAATACACTCCATGAGTAAAACTACAGCCAAAGGAAATTTAATTTCTATTCAGTACACACTGCATAAGCATTTAGACAAAATGCTCTTCAGAGACCATTTCCCACTGTACCACATCGTCTAAAACACAGCATGTGTCATCTGACACTTGAGAAAGCAAACAGAGCTTGTCAGGATAAAGCCAAAACTTCCCAACATGAGTCCTTCTAGCCAACAGCTCTCTCAGGAGATGAGCTAGTGCAAGGTGCAATGGCTTCAATCTCACAGAGGACAGATTTGGGGTAGTTACTTGGAAGAAATTGTTCCCAGTGAGGGTGGGGAGGCCCTGGCACAGGGTGCCCAGAGAAGCTGTGGCTGCTCCATCCCTGGAAGTGTCCCAGGCCAGGCTGGATGGGGCTTGGAGCCACCTGGGGTAGTGGAAGGGGTCCCTGCCCATGGCAGGGGGGGGACTGGATGAGCTTTAAGGTCCCTTCTTTCCATTCTATAATGCTGTGATTTTATGACCAAAAGTATTTGGCATGTTTGGTGTAATGAGATTATTATTTCAGCTTGCACTAACACATTTTAGACGTTCCTACTCACCCAATGCCTTCATTCCACACAAAAGTTGGCTGCAATAGTCATGGAAAGACCTAGAAACATCCTAAAAGATTCAGAAGAGGAAGAGCACAAAACTGCTACTTTTTGGCTTGCTCTCATCTCCAGCAGCAGCAGTTCCTCTGCCTTCCTGCCCCAGGAACTTGCCAGATTTGTGGCTACAGCCTATCCAAGGGATAAAGGGATAATAACAGGACATTTCCAGTAATGAGAGCAGCCTGGCCAACACTGGTTTTCTGCCTCAGCTCTTCCCATCCAATTGCTAAAAAAACCCATAGAGAACATCTTTGGAGGCACATCTGCCACCAACCCCCCACACAGGACTTGGGCTTGCTCAAACACTGAACTAAAATACACTAAACTAAAATGCAGCAGCTCCTAGTAAAGATTCATTATATCATCACCAAGAACATTTTTCTACCTCATCCTGGATACAAAATAATGTTCTGTACTTCTATTGCACTTCACAACATTTTTAATGGCAAGCTACAGCCTTAAAAAATTTAAAAAGCAATCCCCAACTTCCTTTCTAATTTGAATCCTGTTGTCATATAGCAGGAGCAGATGTGCAAATGTTTGTTTACTCAGTTCTTGATAGTAGGCATTTGCCAGCAGATGCATGAAATTAATTTCTGCCCTAGTATTAAAAATCATTTCCTTGATTTAAATATCTCCTTGATAAAGAAACAGGATCATAAAAGTGGTTCAGTTGATGAAGCAGCACAAATAGAAACAATACTTCCTATTTTAGGATTGCTATTTCAATTTGCTTAGATGGCACAGTGTGTCTTGCAGGAAAACAAATAATTGTTTTTCAAGTCTTGCATCCAGACATTTTCCTTTGGAATGTGTTTCCAAGAGCAATGTAGGAGAACAGACATTTTTAACTTCAAGAAATAGAATTTTGGCATCAGGCTGCGATTTCCTTAGGTTTCACACAGTCAAAAGAAAAGGCAAAATTTCATCCTTGTCTTTTTCCCCCATTTGGCAATTTATGGGGGCGCTGTGAAGTTTCAAAAGAACATTGCATTACCAGTGTGCTTTTATTTTGTGCATCCCATTCCAGCCGCATTTCACTTCACACAAAACTTAGAGCTAATTTATTAGCTTAATTTCAGGTGACAAAGTATCAGTAAACCATCAGTCAGAAAAATGTGCCATCAGTCCCCATCTGTGAAAGTGTCACCTGTAAATCCATAGATTATCCCTGAACTGCCACCAAGTTAATGACGTTGATGTATGGCTGTGTCACTGAGGCACTGAAACTACTGTGTAGGAACATTGTAAAATGTGGGGAGTTGGATACAGGCTGATCCTGCTTTTCACAGTCTCTGCGCTTCACCATGCCCCCCCCCAAAACCCCCACGACCAAAAAAACCCAAAAAAACAACAACAAAGCCAAACCAAACAACATGCAGCAAAAGAAAAATGGAAATATAACTTGTTTCTGCCCAGCAGCATTTCCAAGCCATGATTACAGAATAATTCCAGTTGGAAAAGTCTCCCAAAATTAGCAAGTCCAACTGTTAACCCAGCACGGCCAGGTCCACCAGTAAACCACGTTCCTAAGCACCACATGCACACATTTTTTGAACACTTTCAGGAACGGTGACACCAACCTTCATTGGGGAGCCTGTTCCAGTGTTTGACTACCTTTCTGGTGAATAAATTTTTCATAATACCCAACCTAAACCTCCTTTGGTGCAACTTGAGGCCTTTTCCTCTTGTAATCTGGGAGAAGAGGCTCCCACCTGGCTACAACGTCTTTCTAGGGAGTTGCAGGGAGCAAATAACACTTTGTGAGATTCCACCTCAGCACTGGCATCACTGTGCTGCAGATACAGAGCACCCACACACACAGATCCTTCCATGAAAAGACCCCATAGCACTTAATTAATTAATGAATTAATTGAAGCACATTTGAAGACTCTATCTGGGTCCCACTTCTCCCAGCTCAGGTGTTAAAGGGTCTGTTCCTGGGTCACTGGATGCCATCCCATGGCGACACAGGGGAGTAATAAATAAATATTCCTCTAAAAATATCCATGCAGCTCCATGCTGATCACATCACTCTCCCAGACAAATGACCTGGGAGGGTGGCAGCTTTTCTACCCAGGCACGTCCTGCCCCACCGTGTCTGGAATCAGAAGCCAAATCTTATCCCTGTAACTACAGCTGCAGGAAAGGCTGACACAAAGTCTGCTGTAAACACATCAAAAACTCCTTCACTTGCCTACGTTTTATCTCAGGTGAATCTCTCCAGTGCTTAGCAACACCTTATACTAACATTCTGGTTTGAAATACATTGTTAATTAAGCAATTAAGGATGGCAAGGTTTATTTTATGGCATCATTTACTCCTGGTTTGATTGTGTTGTAAGGCTAACACCATCAGCCATGTTTTATGGCCTTATGAAATGTTGTCTTCCTTTTTTAAATTGCTTTTATAACGGATTATAATGAATTCTTCTTTATGTACTTGAAATTATTTTCTTGATAACAAAGTGGTCTTATTATTTGCCATATTACCATAAGGTGCTGTCAGCTGGAGTTTAGCTGCAGTTAGAGACATATTTGCACTGTGCAGCAAATTACAGCACTCTAGATTAAAAAAAAAACAACCTAGAAAAACCAGCAGCAACATTCATTACAAAGTTAGAAATAAAAAGGATTTTGGGATGCAGCAAATTCAGCTTGAGAAAGGAGGATATGGATTGGTGAGCATTGCTTATGGGATCAGTAGGATGCAGAGACACCGAGTAAAGGATGTGGATCAAAAGGATGGATTTTAACAACAAAACATCATTTGGACAGAGCCCTCAGGCACAGGGTGGGATTGTTTGGGTGTCCTGTGCAGGACCATGAGCTGGACTGGATGATCCTTGTGGTCCCTTGCAACTCAGGATATTCTGTGATCACATGAATTTCAGGAATGGTGGGAGAAATCTGTGTGGTATTTCTTGTTATGAGCATTTTTTATACTGAAGAACCAAACAGAAACAATTTTCAATACAATACAATGAGCTCAAAAGCACATGAAGACTCAGTTCCCAGTAAACTTACAATCCCAGCTAAACTGTGCAATGGACATTCCTCAAAATTAGTGATAAGGGCAAAGTGGGAAGAATAGCAAATAATATTCCTTTTAATAAAAACATGATTCACTTTACGGATGTGCCTGTATGTGTGCATCATAAATACATTAAATATGAATAATTTATCAGTATGTATTTAGAGCAATGTGCATGCCTGGGAATATTTGTAATATTTTTAAATTCCTGTGATACATTTCAAGCACAACAGGAAAAATACAGCCATTATCCATTGCACACAAAACCAGAACACCTAAACTCACCTTCCTCTTCTAAAAATAGACAGAGAAAGCAGAAGTAACAACAGGTTAGTTCTGAAAACAAGAAAGCGGTGGCAGTGGCAAACAGAGGGCAGGAATGACAGACTCTCCCAGGATAGGGCATGGACTGAACTGAAGAATAAGAATGAAGTTGTACAAATAATCACCTGCACAAACCAGGTCAAGGTTATAGCAAGGACTGTTTCATTTTCCTTTTGTCTCTCCATCCTTAAATGGATGCGTGCTGAGGGTGATGCCCCAGTGGTCCACACAGCCAAAGAATCCTGGATTTGTTAGGGTTGGAAAAGATGTCCAAGATCATCAATTCCAGCCTTTGACTGAATACCGCCCTGCCACTGAACCAGATCACAAAGTGCCACATCCACTGGCTTTTTGAACACGTCCAGGGATTCCTCCATCATCATATGAACGTCCCCAGCCCTGCAGAGTGCATTAGCTGGAAATCGTGCCCGTGTCCAGTGCCAGGCAGGATTATCTCAGGCAGTGACTGCTGCCTCTTGGTGCCATCTCAGCAGAAGGAATATTAACATCACTCTCGCTCCTAATGCCTTAAACAAACCTCCAGTCTCGTGTGCCATGGGCAGAGCAATCACCAGGGAGCAGCAAATGGATTTGCTGGATATTAGCACAGATAGAGGCAGAGGAATAAATGGCTGTGAAGGGTTGTAATGCTCCAGAGTTTGTAAAGACAATCAGAAGATTTCTGGCAAACGTTAATTAGTAACAAGCTAGAGATGAGCATCCCCATCAATCTCAGGAGGCCCAGGGAGCCCTTTCCTTCAAGTGCTGTTCCTGCCCTTCACAGTTTTCCACAGGCAGCAGGACTGAAGATGCCCTTTCAGCCTGATGTATCTTTATTTTTTACTTCTTCTCATTTTGCTTTATTAGGGTAACCCCATGCCCATAAACTTGGCCATCCAAGAGAGGACTGTCTGGTGGATTCCCATCCTGCCCACTGCAACCATCTGCACCTTGGGACAGGAATTGCCTCTTCCACCACGTTCATTTAAACTGTGTTTTAGTCGATATAAGTTAGGAAGAGCCTACACAGATCTGCTGGGGAGAGTGCAGAGGAGGCCACGGAGATGTTCCCAGGGCTGGAGCTCCTCTGCTCTGGAGCCAGGCTGGGAGAGCTGGGGGGGCTCACCTGGAGAGGAGAAGGCTCCATGGAGAGCTCAGAGCCCCTTCCAGGGCCTGAAGGGGCTCCAGGAGAGCTGGAGAGGGACTGGGGACAAGGGATGGAGGGACAGGACACAGGGAATGGCTTCCCAGTGCCATAGGGCAGGGTTAGATGGGATATTGGGCAGGAATTGTTCCCTGTGAGGGTGGTCAGTCACACCAATTTCTGACTGAAGTGGACCTATAAGCAAAACTTTCAGCATATTCATGTCATTGCTTGAAATAGACTCAAGTCCTTCCTTAATACTTTTAAAAAAGAAATTATTTAACCTTTATTCAGGAAAACTGTTAGGAAAACCCTCAAACAAGTTCTTCTGAAGCTTTCAGTGATCCTGTAACAAGCCTTAAAGCATAACATGCATCCCCTTAAATTTCACCAGAGCAGAACGAGGCTTTGCAGACATCACACCCCATAAGGACACACCAGTGATTTCTTGAGCCAAATAAAACGTGAACAGAGATTTTACATCAAGCCCTTTACCCATCACAGCTCCATCTGCTTCTGCTGCATCTGCCTTCTGTCTGCAAAATATTCACCTGAACCATGGGGAAATCCCCTACCAAACCACTCAGAGCTTGTTCCCTTTCTAGTTCACTAAGAGACACCCCACACTTCCCTTTAAATTGTTAAATTTGGGATAAATGCAATTGCTCAGCTGAGGACACCTCTGTGGTTTCAGAGTAAGGTCTGATCCTCTTAGACTGTTGCAGCAAAATTAAAATTGGGCTGATAATTGGGTGAACCTTGGCATCCCAAACCTTTGCAAGCTGCACTGAAGTAAAAGTGAGGAAGAAACCTGGATATCTGACAGACGGTTATAAATGTATTAATTTGGCTTGCACAAGCTCCTAAAATTTGGCATAAACAAAACACAGCCATAGCAAATAACAACATACACCAAATATTATGCACATAAAGAGCATAGGAACTGAGCAGCCAAGTGAACTTCTGAGCAAAGCTGCCATTTCCTCTGCACTGGTGTTAAAAATCCACCTAAACCAAGGCTCAACAGGATTCCCACTCTGCCCCACACGTATTAGGGGAGAACACATTGTCCTTCTGGGAAGCACAGCCTAAATTTGCTTTTTCACACGGTTTTTGTCTGACTGGGGGCTGTGCAGGTGATGCACACTCCATGGTTGGTGTGCACAGCCCACAGGTGCTCATCCAGGAAGTTGCTTCCAGATAAAGCTCCCATGATCCCGACACTGGGAAAGTGCACTGAGCCCATTGCTCCCTTTTTCGTAGCTAAATTACACTTCCTGACAGAAGGATGTTATCAGAAAGCAAATAACAGTCACCAGGTACCAATACAGATTCAACCAAAGAATTAATGATCATTCACCCATCTGACTTGGCTGCCCTTTACCTGTCAGAAACAAGAGCTGCCATGACTTCTTCAGCAGTTTTTTTTTTCATTTTACTGAATTCACCAAGCATATTTCATTTTTAGCCTCCACATGTGAACTTCCTCCAGTAAATGAATGTATAAAGCTTTCAGATGTGGAGTAAAAAAATGTTCACAGTATTGGCTTACAATGATTCTTAATAAAAAGTCTTTTTTCTCGTTTTCCTTCTGAACTGCACTGAGGTTTTTACAGGATTTACCTCCTAGGAAAAGGGTCAATGGTTAATCTGAAACCCTTCAGCACTGCCACATTAAGTCTTAGTTTAAAAGATGCAACTTGATGTCAGATTTTACAGTGATTTCAGCAGTTATCTGTGTTGCTATGGTGGATCACAGAGTTCCAATCGTTGTTATAAAGGGCACTACTCAGAGATGGAAGAAAAGTAAGGATCTTCCCCAAACCCAGTCTGAAAATTCTTCCACCAATCTGAGGTGCAGTGTGGTATCGAAACAGTTTTGAGAACCTTCACGTTCCCCTGGTGAAAAAACACAGAAATGGGCATACAGAGTCCATGTTAACTTTTCAGGGGATTTCAGAGTGTGTATAAGCCAAACAACAGCATTTCTTCTCACCCTCCTCCCGCAAACACCTGCAGACATTGTGTGCACACACAGAACTTTGTCACCACAACAAGATCTGGAGAGGCCCAGTCAGTCACAAACGCTTATAAAATATGAGAGTTCTGCCATAACCTCACCCTCACATCAAATAATATACAAATAATATCCTACATTTGGTCAAAAAAAGGTTAAAAAGCACCTTCTAATTTTTGAAACTGCAACCAAGATGTGGAGTGCCCTGAGGAATGTGTTGTGTGCAGTGAGGGCATCCAAGATGTGGATTTATCTCTGAGCTGAATTATTGAACCAGGAGAACATAATAATTCCTGACACTCTTTCCAGACTCTTATTGCAGCCAAGCCAGCTGCAGCTCACCCTGCTACATCTGATGGTGCTGAGGAGACACCACAGACACTTTGGAAATGCTTACCCAGTTGGGCCCATTCCCTTGGTCACCTCAATTGGCAGCTCCTCTTTAACACCATGGTTTTCTGAACAAAATCCAATGACATCCCATAAATAGCTCTTCTCCTCTTCTTTTAGGCACATCACTTCACTAAACTATAAATATCATCATTAAGGTCACAAAGAAAAATCCAAGTCCCATTACAAGGGTGTTATAAGCAGCACGGTCCTAAAAAAATATAAATTGGGATCTGGACAGATTTCAGCCAGAAGTTCACAGAGGGAAAATCTTCTCCCATTTACAAGATGGAGTACAAAGAGGTCTTCCCATTTTAAAAGAGCAAGATCCATACATTCTTTATATAGCACAAATCAATACCTCATGACTAGATAATGGTCCAATAACTTTGTCTGCTGAAGGACTGCTGAGGATCAAATGGATACAATTAAGTGGAAAATATAAGTACTTACAGGAAGAGTTTAAAATGGATTAAATCATAAACCACCCATAATGGCTGGTGAAATACTCTGTGCAAACCCACTGAGGTCACAGCGGTTTTCTTCTTGGAAATCTCCTGTAGGTGTTTAGTGAAAGCAGTAATTTAAATTTATGGGAAGATAAAACATCCCACAGTCCCTGCAACATTCAAAAGACAGAAAAATCAAACGCAACTGCTGCATCTCAGTGCAGGAACTGTCAACACCGGCCCAAACCCTCAGCTGAGAGTTGTTTCCTGCAAAAATATCCAGAGAAACCTTTCTCAAACCCACCCTTCACCAGCCCTGTCATCTCCATGTCCTCACAAAGACCAGCGTGGGGGAATGATGGGAAGGCCTGGTTCTTAAAATAATAATGATAATAACAACAATAATAATAGCACAGGAATGACTGATGGAAGGCCTGGTTCTTAAAAAAATAATTAATAATAAAAATGTACTGGCTATTTTAAGGGGGAGGAATTTTCCAGAAATAAATGAGGCATGAGCATTCTTCATGAGATAAAATATTATAGAAATTCGTCAAAGATTACTTTTTTCCCCTCTAGTATTAATGAGAGAAAAAAGCTGATGAATTTCAACAATTCTGAACTTTGCATTTATATAGTAAAATTTCTCAGGTATCAGATTGATTGGACTTCTGTGATCCAATCTGTCTTCACTGTAATGCCAAAAAAAAACCCAAAAAAGCAACAACTAAAATTATTACAGGAGAAACATCAGCTCATGCAACATAAATTTTTCTTAAATATTTTAAGATCAGATTTTGCTCAATTAGCAATATATTCGGAGGGGTCAAGGAAGATGCATCTTCTGCCATTAAATTTCCTGTCACATCACACAGCACATCAGAAAAAAAAGTGTCAAGGCAATGAAGTGTTGTTGGTCACTTTTAGCTTTTCAGTTTCACACTGACAAAACCTTTCCCCAGACTTTTTCTGCAGCTGTTGAACAGATGTGACCTATTCTGTGTCTACAGGGAAATTTCAGGTGTTGTTTTTTTCATTATTCCCGTCCTGTAACATCTTTGCCTATGAACCACCTTCTTTCAAGGAGCTGTCTTGAATCTCAAACATAACCCAAATTTTCCCCATTCAGCCACCACCACACAGCTGACTGGGAAACCTCTCAATGAGGTCAGATGGGAGAGAAACACAGCCAGAAAAAAAAAAAAAAAGGACAACTCACTACCATCTGTTTGCAATTGGATTAATAAACAAATCACTGAAGAACCCTCGTAAATTTAAAAAAAAAAAGTCTTAATTATTAGGATGAGGGCATGTTTTCCAAATTAACCTTGCAAATTGAAGCAGTAATAAAACATTGAGATGCATGTAAAGCCTCTCTAGTTCCTCAATGTATCAAGAGACATGTTTAAATTGATTTTAGGATATACATCAGCTCTAGTAAGCATAAGCTGAATAATTCTTTTTTCCAGCAATAGGTGTGAAATGTTCCATCAGAAAACCTACAAAATGGCATTGAATTTCCTCACTAACCCTGGCTTTGCCAGGAAAATAACCTCACTCAGGAAGATCTCTCAAGCATCATCTTAACTTCCCCTGGATCCACCCAGGTGCACACTCATAACCAAGTGTCCTTTCAGGCTCTAAATATTTGGGGTGTTTAATGAAATGATTAACAAACAGAACTAAATCCCTGGGAAGTGAAAGGAGAAACCACTCAATTCATGCCAGAGGGTTTTTTTTTTTTTGCACAACAGACTGAATGAAAGGACTAAATAAAAACTAGAAATTGAACTTCAGCAAATCTTACAGCACACCCAAAAATTACTTCTTTCTCGTATAAAGGCAGTATGAGCCTGGAGTTGCTAAGGCTTATGATTGGTTTCTTATATATTTTCTTATATATTTCTGGTTTCCAGAAGCACTTTTACCTCAGCAATCACAGAACCATTTGCTCTTACCATAAAGCAGTTGCCTACCTGTGATCACCCGCTGGTTCAATTTTCCAGCTCGGAATTTGAGATAATGTTTTCCACTCCAGCCATTTGGAATTGTTGCCTTAACTATGAGAACAGCCAGAAAGGTTGCAGAACAGATGTAAAAATGAAATTAAAAAATGTGCTGAACAAATACCTGGAGATTTGTTCTTGCTTTTTACTGGCTGCAGGAAGGTGCTGCAGGTATTCCAGCCAGACTCCCAACTCTGCACTTCCAGACGGAACTTCTTGTTCCACTGCAGTGAAATCCTTTTATGGAAGTGCTTTTCGGAAATCTAATCATTATTTCATAAGTAAATTACTGATTCTGACTTCAAGTTTCCCGACTTTCCCTGTCCATCCATTTATCAATATAAATCATCACGTTTCAACAAGATTTTGCTTGATGTGCAGACATTAATCCATTCTTTTCTCTTTTGTGGAATAAACTGGTTTTCTTTAGAACAATTACTGGAAGGAAAAATCAATGCCTTGCATTCGATTCCTGGATTTCGAGTGCCCGAAATATCAGAATGCTCTGCCAGTTATTCCTATTTTCTAATCCAGCGAGTAAAATAAAATGTTTTTAATTTTTTTTTTTTTGTAACTCATGTGCATTATAAAAGAAATCTAATCTGTTCCTCTGTGAATTTGTGGCACTCCAGCTCAAAAGCCAATTTGATAGGTTTGGGTGCTTTGAAGCCACCACGATTTCATAGCTCAGTATAACCAAAATAAAAATTACTGTCCTCTACAGAATCCCCCTCCGCCCCCAAAAAAGTCAAATTATCCTTTTATTATTAATTCAGTGTGACTTTTCCGCACAGAAAATGGCCCTGGCCTCAAAGTTTAAAAGCATAATTTCTAAAACTAATAAGATAAGAGGACTTTTTTTGATGTGGTTATGCAGGTTTAGCTCCTTGAGAATTCTGGCAAAGGTGGCCAGGCTGCAGGAATATAAAGATGAAAAGAAGCAGAAAAAGGTGATGAGCAGAGAGAGAGAACCTGGCTTTTCCTCCATGGTCATGAGATTTTCCCACAAAATTAACATGTAGCATAGATTGAAATGGGTAGACAAAGGCTGTAGGAATCTGAGACTAAAAAAAAGGATTATCACTGTTCAAATGATGGAAACTCATTGACAGAAATTAGTTGATTTATTTGGGATTTTACTGCCTTGCATTCATAAGTGTAGAATTTAAGATTTCTTGAATATTAGATTAGATGTAACTCTTCTAACTCTGCATATTCTTTGAGGATGATTCATTGCAGTCTTTCACACTCAATGCACACAGAAAAAGCACAATTCTCATGACAAAGGCAGACACTTTTCATGTACAAAAGGGAGCCTTTCCTCCTGCAGAGTTACTCTGGTTATTTCAAGCACCTTGAGACCCTTTCCTGCCTGCAACGTTTGGCAAATTCTGATTTGATTTTCCTGCTGGCTTCCCAAACCGCTCCTAATCCATCTCTCCTGCAAGTTTTATTCCCTGTCCTTTTCCGTGGGGATGCCACCAGCTGAAGCTGCAGCACTTTCTCCAGATGCACAGAATTTGGGAGGCTCCCGTTGTCTCCCATCATTCAGAACTGGCCTCACTGCTGCCCAAGAGCTCCCCTGCCTGTGAGTAAAATCTGCGCCTTGCCTGCTTTAATGACTGTGGCTGCAGCACACTGGGATGTAAATTGGAGAAGCCGAGCTCAGCACCGAGTTATTTCACTTTTTTTCAAGCTCCCTTTAGGGGATGATGTGATTTCTTGGCAGAGTTTACCTTGTGGAATGATTTTTTCAGTCATAACCCGCGTGTTTTAATTGCAGTTTTTACTGTTCTGACAGTAACAGCATCACCCAAAGCCTCCTCTCCAAGTGAAGGAAACTGGATCCCACATAACAGAAATTAAGTTTACATTAGGAAAATGTAATGATTTACCTTCTGTGGCTCATTCTCCCCATCCTCCTCTCTGGTTAAGTCACCAGAGCAACAAAAAGGCAAGAGAAGAACAATATTTTGTTTCCAGCTATGGAAATTCTGGATTTGGGAAGACTCTGGATTTGGGAAGAAAGGGACAAGCTTGTCCCTCCAACCCATGAGAAGTTCCCACCTATCAGGGAAGCATAAAGATAAAAAAGTGCCTGCCAGTACTTCCCGAGAATCAAATAATTCTAGAAAATTAAAAAAAAAAACACCAAAAAACCTAAAACTAGACTTAAATAATAAAACTAAATAATATCATTGGGCAAAGATTTTCCTCCCCCTCCCTAGGAGGAATCAGGGAGAGGGAGGGCTTACAGGACATGATTTTTCTGAAAAGGTTTGTTTTCCACAAGAGAAGAGTGACATTTTGTTGAAAAGGAGACTTCAGGGCTCAATTTTTATTAAAAAAAAAATAAAAAAATTGTTTCCATGGAGAGCAAAATCCAGAGCATTGCCAACAACTCTACAGACCCACACACAGATATTTGATATTATGCTTGTGCTCAATGTACAGATTTCATGAAGGTTTTTGTTTCACCTCTCTGTAGATGACCTGAGGACTTTGACACCAGTGACAAGCAATTTTTTTCTTCTCCTGTGGGTAAAACAAATTGGGTTTAAATTGCCTTTAAATGAGGCAAAGAAATACTAGATTTCTTTTAATTTACTGTGTGTTTGTTGCATTTCTTGCGTGTTTGGTATTAGACATAACACACCATTGGAAGGAAACATTCTTTGTAAATTCCTTGGACACTGTTTTGTCTTTTAGGCCAAGGATTTTCTTTTTCAAACCTCACCTGTGTCTTTTTTTTTAACTCGAAACAAATTCCATTTTTGATAACCAAATTCCATCCTTGATAATCCCAGTATCTAATTCTGCAATATTGCTGAGTTGCACAAGAAGTGAATAAAGCTTAGCAAGACTTAGGGAAATCCTGGTTAAGCTGTGCAAACTGAAACCCAAGTTTTCCAGTCAGCAATGAATTTGGGACTATCTGTAGGAGATAATTATAACATTTCAGAGTTCTGCCTGAGTCACCCCCATTGCATTTGGGGTCATATCAGCAGTTAAGTGTGATTTCATTAAAATCAACAGTACTTTTGCGACTGAATAGAGTACACTGAGATTTTTAACTACAATTACTACATTGTAGTGTTGTCCGTGTCTGAAACCATACAAATGGCAATGGGAAGGAAAAGCAATGACATGAAATGTAATCTATTAAACTCCACAATTCCTTTTATTTGCAACTTTATTTGCTTGTTCTTAACCTGTAGGGTATGGCAGCAAAGCCAGCTAAATACATTACGGGAACCTGAGAAAGGGCTAAAAGGAAAATGTAGGATCACAGACACAAACTAATTAAACCAGACATGATGTAGGACACCATGGTACCAACAGAGATTGCAAGGCTAGGAAATACCATAATTATGATCTTTTTGTCTCCAACTTCCTAAAAACTGTAGCAGGCACAAGAACTTAGGACATCCTCATAAAAGCAATAGTACACTCTCAGTAATTCCCCACAGGATCCTCATGGAAGCCATGAGCAAATACCACTCAAAATGCTCCTTACTTTCCATCTAAATGTCTTGGTGCATAGCAGGAAATTGTGCTAATAAGTCATAAAGGTTCTGTAATTCATTATGTTGTCATTATCGTTTGTAATCTTCCTGTAATTAGGTATCAGTGGGTTTCCTTGGAGAACATATGATTGAGCCTTAAATTGCTGAGTATTCTCAGCAGCATATGCCTGCAACTGGAGCACTGCTAGGTCGTGCTTCTCAAGTGTATATTTAATATATGGAGGTTTTTTGGGGTTTTTTTTGTGCAAGAGTGTCTGCCAGGGAGTGTGTGCTCATGACTGCGTGTGGGCTTAATGTCTGACAGGTCTGGGGTTATTAATAACACTTGGATCACTTCTTACATAACGTGGCACCAGCAGCCAGGTCCAACCACTGGTCAGACATGGGCAGGAGGGAGCCCAGAGCAAGGCTGATGTAGGAACACAATTCTTTAGTCTCATGTTTTAATAAAACTGAGCTCTGGTGCAGCTTAATACATTAATAAATCAGTGTTTTTGTTGTCTGTAAAAATTACAGAATAAGTTGAGTTGGAAGGGACACACAAGGATCATCCAAGCCTGACATCTGGCCCTGCACAGGACAACCCAACAATCCCACCCTGTGCATCCCTGAGAGCGTTGTCCAAAGGCTCCTGGAGTTCTGGGGCCATGAACATTCCCTGGGGAACCTGTTCAGTGCTCAACCCTCTGGGGGAAGAAGCTTTTCCTGATATCCAACCTAAACGTCCCCTGATAATCAGGTATGGGAACAAGCAGACATTTCCACCGTGGTACAGCCCAGGTGGGCTCTGCACTGCCTTCTGTGTGTGTATTTTTATTTATTTGTGCACAGACTGCAGTGCTGGGACTCTTTCATCCACTCTCCTGTACAAACACTGTCACCTTCCAACAAAACCAGGAATTACCACTCTCTCCATGTTTTCTACAGCTGCTGCATAAAAGTGTCCCACTGGCCAACCACCACCAACGGCTCTGCTGGAGCACACACAAGTTTTTCTAGCAGAAATTTAAGTGAAAATTGAGGAAAACTTCCTGTCTTCATAGTCATGGCAATGGTACATCTGTCATCATTAAAACACTGACAAAAACACAGTTAAAAGTGCTCAGGCAGAATTCCCAACTGAGGATTTACAGGGACAACTGCCTTTTCCCAAAGCCCAGGAGAGGCCACAGAGCCGTGTGACACGAAGCACATCTCCTCGATGGAAAGCAAACAATGACTGATCCCTTCTCTCCCTCTTTCTGTTCAAGGGAAGCCATTAGCTGGCAGAACTGAAATGGAGTGTGAAAAAAATACGTATTTTTCTCATATTGCAGCACAAATTGCTGAAATCATTAGTAGCACCAAGAAGTCTAATTACCTGCATATTTATATTTATTAGATCAGCTCCTAGCGTGACACTGACATCATTCTCCCTCTTACACTCAGACCCTTTATCTCATCTATCACCAAAGCAGAGTTTCCAAAAGTGTCACATCCTTTCTGTCTTATCTTTCCTTTCAGAAGTCGTGATAAAGTTTTAAAAATAACTTTAAACATCTTCTAAAATTCAAATGAAACTAAGAGATACATCTCATTACCCATGATTGCTATTGACAAAAATAACCCACTATCACAGGGCTTCTATCTCCCATCTCCATAGCCTGATCCTGAGCCACCAAAGCAAAAAAAAGGAGCTGCATAAAATGGAAATATCAGACTCCTACTCATGAAATGAGAGTTCCCAACAGTTATGATAATGGTCCCTTAAGATATCCACGGTAGATATATATTCTGAAGACTCCAAATCTCTGAATTTTAAATAAATTTAACCATTTGCTTTACTTAGTGGTTTCTTTTTGCCATGGAAGTTGCTAAATTATGAATGTTGCAGTTAAAATCACAAATGCTGCAGTAAAACTCTAAAAGTCACCCAGGTGTGGAGGCTGAAAATCAACAACTTTCCCCAGGATCTTGGAAGTTGTTTTTTTTTTTCCAATTGGACTAAAAAGCAGAAGCCTAAAGACACCTTTGGATAAAAATGCCCCCAAACCCCATCCCTCCAATCTGTGCTTGTAAAAGTTGTATCTTGATTTTTTGCCACTGCAGCTCTTTAATAATAAAGAAAAAAACTGCAAAACTGACAGTGTAAAGTTATGACAGTGAATTTTACGTGGTTTTTTTTTTTTTTCTTATGTTCGCAGGAGTCAGGAGGAGATATTGGTAGTAAAATAGCACATTTGAAGAAATATGGGTTAAACGTGATCCTCAGCTCCAAAGTGAAGTTCCCAGCTTCATTACCAGGACACAGGGTTCAAAATATTTACTAATAGAAGTCTGAGCTCCCTTGAGTTTCCTGTTAGACAAAACACCTGCTTTTTTCTCCTCTAAAATGATGCCTGTCCAGCTATTGTCTTTCTACCTCCAAGGAAGATGCTTTTGGTGATGAGAGCTGTATTTTGATTATTCACAGAGATTTTTCAATACTCCTGATATCTTTTAATTCACATAAGAGACATTTGACAAACTGTGCTGTACCCAGTGTGGGTTTCTTAGAAGGAAAATGTTATAAAAGCTAAAAACAGTATTACAACATCCACGGTTGCCCCATTTACTTGTCTACTTGGTGAAATTTCTTTTAGGTTTAAATCGTCTTTCAACCTTTAAAAGTTCAGTATTTAAACAACATAAGGATCAGCATTTTATATACAATTAGTACTAAAGAAGAAATGCACACACAGGACCTGGTTTGGAAGGGATCTTAAAATTCATCTTTTCCAAATCTCTGCCATGGTCAGGGAGACCCTTCCACTATCCCAGGTTGCTCCAAGCCCCTGGAAGAGGCAGGAACAGTCCCATTTCTGACTGTTTTCCCCATGAACACACACAGAGTGCGACACACCAAGGTGCCTTCCCAACAGAGTGCCTGAAATCGGGATTCAACCTTCCCAGACTCTGGGATGGAGAGATCTGCTCCAGTGGGGCACATGGGAAAAGCCTCACGGAACACGTGAGGCTCCTCTGCTCTGTAACAGAGACATCTTGGGGATGTTACATAAAGAAATCAACAGAGCTGATAAAACAAACTGAAAGGGTAAACATATTTTTTCTTTGTATTCATTCCTGGTGTTGGCACATCTGAGCATTTTTTTCAGGAATGAAGTGCCAGCAGACAGGGACAGGGGGTTGTCCAAGTTCACCGTGTGCTGCAGTGTTCTGCCACAGTGCTCTCAGCTGTGCAAAGATAAAAATTCCCTCTGGGTAAAGAAAAAACAACCCCAAACACATCCTACGAGTTGTATTAAGTAGTACCCATCATCAGCCACACCAGACGAACAACTCCTCCATCCCAAGGTACATTTAGGAGTGGCCTCTTGGAAAGAAATCTGCTGTTGTCAGCCAGCCAAAGGAGTCCCACTTAACCTCTGCATCCCAACAGGATGCAATTACAGGGGCTCTTTCCAGAGGCCACCACCTCATCCAGAGGGGAGGGATAGAGGTACAGAACAGATCAGCAATGTCACAAGCAAGACAAGGACATGGCAGGTGAGTGACAAGCATTGCTTAATTTCTTTGTGATTTTATCGATGTTTTCAGTCACAAGAACACCACAAAGTTGCTCAGGACCCCATCATGTTGCAGCATATGCTTTGCAAAGAGGGTATCATGAATGTTATATTCTGATTTGTTGTGAACTCACTTTTTTTTCAACAGAATCTGAAAGAAATCTCCTGAATTCTTCATTAGTGTAAAGATATAAATTGAATAAATTCCCAAACTGCGTGTTGGGAGCATCATGGAGTCCCGCAGGAGCTTCATTTTCTTAATTGAAACTAATTTTTATGCAAGCCAGGAAAAATAACCCATGTCAATAAGACTTTTTTAATTCACCATTTGTTGAAGCCAGGTCTCTTGATTCAGGGAGCACATTGGTTTAATCCAAATTGCTCCTGATATAAGCCCAGGTCTAATGAGATAATGAGATAAACCACTATGCATTGCTGTGCCCCCGAGGAATCTCATTAAAATTTGGAAATAGCACTGTTATTAACCACCTTTTTTTTTCCCCCCTGTGAATGCATTTTTAAAAAATATTTAATATATAAGGAACAGAGGAGTACCCATGACTATTTCACTAAACATTTCACCCAATTTTCTAAGTGCCCCAGTTTTGCCATCTCTGGTGCAGGAGCAATGAATTCCCTGGGGCTTTAAGGAATTGCAGAAATTCCTCTGACACATTTTCAAGGACATTTTTTACAACACAGGGAGAACAGACCTTTTATCCTACCACTCTTAATTTCTCAGTTGCCAATTCCCCTCATGTCTTGCACTAGAGATTGTTGATTATCAGATTAATACATGGAAAGACATAGTTCCTCCAGCTCTGGAGAGTTGGATGTGACTCAAGAAAACACACAACTGAGGGGTGGATGTGCAGAATTGGTTTAGATGTTTTAATATTTAATACTGGAGAGGCAAGGCGACAAATGAGGAACCTAAAATTGAATTTCTCTCCCATTAAGTATCTTTCTATGCACATTTCAAGGCCAGGTTGGACGGGGCTTGGAGCAACCTGGTGGAAGGTGTCCCTGCCCATGGATGTGGGAATGAGATGGGATTTAAAGCCCCTTCCAACCCAAACCATTCCATGATATTTAAACACAGGCACTGTTTGAATTTCAGGCTGGGCAGGTGTTCTAGCAGTTTGAAAAGTACCTACAAATCCCAACAGAATGCAGAGTGCCATGTTCTACTAACAAAAAGCAAAACTTTGGCAGTTGCACCTATGAGTAACTTCCTACTTTTCCCACATATTACCCTCTGTTGCACTGGAAATCCCTGCATTTCCTCTTTTTGTTATAGACTTCATTGTCCTACAGCCTATGGATTTTCACCCCTTGAAATAATAACAATAAAAGGCTACAGATACACAACAGCAAAATTCAACTTCAGCTATAAATAAACTTAGTAGGGGATAAAAATAGGCCAGGATAGAGGTCCCAGCATTCCTTCAAAGTCCTCAGCTTCAACCAGTCAATACAATTTTCCATTATCACAAAATCAAGTTTAAAAGTGATAGTTCTAAACTCTCCAGGAAGAAGTTTGTGCTCCCTTTCATTTTCTTTGGGTGGAAAGAGTCATGACTGGTTTTGGAAGACTGATTTTTTCTTACTGTAAAATTCACTGTGTGGCTTAAAATTAGTAACTTAAATATGAGTTTTGGGGTTTTTTTTTAACCTAAAATATAACAACCAGGAACAAATTCTGTCTAATTGGAGCAGAACTACATTTCACTTGTGACTGTCTTGTGACATTTCTGAAAAGTTAATTTGAGCCCAGAAAGCCAATTTACATGGCAAAATCCCTGGCATTATCCCGCACCACCAAGGTTTGGGTTTTTTTGGTTTTGATTTTTTTTTTTTAGCAAAGCATTTTAAAACTGTCAAAACCACCATTACTAAAAGTGTGTATGACCTTAACTCCCCTGGCTTTTAGAAATGTGTCATACAAAGAAAAGTGGAGAGGAAAAATAGAGATTTTTGGCTAGATCCAGGCCCTTACTTAAAATCATGGAATTGCAGAATGGTTTGGGTTAGAAGGGACCTTAAAGCTCATCCCATTCCACCCCCTGCCATGGGCAGGGACACCTCCCACTGTCCTGGGCTGCTCCAAACCCTGTCCAACCTGGCCTTGGACACTTCCAGGGATCCAGGGGCAGCCACAGCTTCTCTGGGCACCCTGTGCCAGGGCCTCCCCACCCTCACAGAGATGAATTCTTTCCCAATATCCCATCTAACCCTGCCCTCTGGCAGTTTGAAGCCATTCCCTCTTATTCTGCCACACTTGGATATCCCACATACCCGTATTTCCACACACCCATCAGTAACATATCTCACACGGACAAAATATTCCAATGAAAACTGCTGAATATATATAAACCATCCCTCTGATGCACAATCAATTCCATTGCCTTGGAGAAATCTCATGAGGATAAAACAGGTTTGAAATGTGCCCTAAATTTTACACAAAGGACAAAAATTTGCTCCTTATTTTAACCTTCCCTAATTCTGAGTATGGAGACGTTTCACTTCTCCCTGGAATATAAAAGCCAAGCATCCCTCTATGCACTGCATTAGTGAGATGCATCAGAAAAGAAAGCATTAACATAATTAAAAATAAGCATCCTTCCCATTTGTGTTTATTAAGCCAAAATGTAATTATCAGAGCCAGGCTGTGCTGGATGCTGCCTTTGCACAGAGACGAGCCCAGCATTGCAAAGAGCCTGGTTCCAAACCAGGGCTGCAGATTTATGTGCCCATTTGTAAACATTTTATTTAGATCATTTTCAGCCATCACTTTCTAAGGCGCTTAAACACAGTTTAATTAAATTCCATGGACTTACAAACAATTACCAAGCACTCACTTCAGAATATGCTCAGCAGCCAAATGTTCAGTGTGTCATTATCATTTTTGGGAATCATGAAGTGTAAATTAATGAGAAGTAAAGATTGAGGTGGTATAACTTACCTCAGAGAAAGGAAAGTGTTAAGCATAACGGTGAATTGCTTGATACAAAGATGAAGAGAACAAATTTTGTTACCATTTGGGGAGATTTCCAATCCTACAGCTGCTCAAACCAATCAGAACTGGCTGAAATTATTGTACATTTGGAGGGGTGGTCAATGTCCAGTCCTAAAGGATGAAAGTTGGATCATAGAACTACAGGATGGTTTGGGTTGGAAGGGACCTTAAAACCCATCCAATTCCAACCCTGCCATGGGCAGGGACACCTTTCACTATCCCAGGTTGCTCCAAACCCTGTCCAGCCTGCCCTTGGACACTTCCAGGGATCCAGGGGCAGCCACAGCTTCTCTGGGCAACCTGTGCCAGGGCCTCAGCACTCTAACAGGAAGGAATATCTTCCCAATATCCCGTCTAAATCTCTTATCTTTCTGTTTAAAACCATTTCCCCTTTTCCCATCACTATCAATCTGTGTCAAAATTCACTCGCCTTCCTTTTACTGTGCCCATTTTAAGCACTGGAAGCACTGAACTGAACTATTGTGCGGCTGAAATAACTCATTAAACAACAAATGATACACTGAATATACAAGAAATGAAGGTCAAGACGGTAAAAGGCTCTCAAGTGTTCAATGCCCAACATCCTCCTGGCAAACAACATGAGGCTACAGATAGCCTCAAAAATATTTAATTAAGGAACACTCAATGAAAACACAAAGCTAAACAAACAAAGATGGCAAAAAGAAAATGAAAATATATCAAAAGTTTAAAGAAGGTCAGAAGAATGTGCCATCAACAAGGCTGGATATTCAGTAACGTCTCCTCAGTGCACACTCACATTATGATCCCTCCAGGATCTGTGTCCCTTTCCAATGCACCCTTTGTCCATGTAGGAACATCTCCCAAGCAAGGATTTTCACTGGTGAAATGACAGCTCTTCTGTGGCTTTTTCCAGGTATGAAGTGCTTTCCCTCTGCCTTCCAGCCATCTGCTTGCACGTCACCACTCCAGGTTTTCAGGTGGATAACAAGGCAGGTTCTTGCAAGCCACAACATCTGCCCTCCAGGTCTCCTCAGGAAAACAGGATTAAACCACCTTGAACTCCTACCTCTCAAGTCTGACTCCTTTTGACACCAAACTCGTTACCACTGGCAGAGATATTTTAATTTTAAGCATAATTCTTTGAATAATATAAGTTTCTGGATTGGGCTGATATTGCTGTTCCAACAGTGAATTGATTTGAAGCTTCTCTACAAGCTGTGTTCAAATATTTTAAAGTCTGGATGAGTCCTGAACTCAGATGTTCAGAACCACCACGGAAGTTTAAGGAACAGAGAAATGTAGGAATACAACAGCTCCTGTTCTAAAGGAGCTGGATGCTAAACCCAGAGTTGGGAAGCCAGAGAGAAGCCCCAGACTGAGCAAATTACTATGCAAGCAAAGGGTATAAACGTTGGATCAACTTTTTCTTTTCAGAGAAGTCAGGAGAGATAGGAGGGCGATGAGATAAGGAATTCAGTTATTCCACAAACAATACAGGTTTGAGAAAGAGAAGAGAGAGAGAGCAGCACGGGAGAAGATAAAGACTAAAGCAAAGTTGAAAATGTAAAAAAACCTATTGTTTTAACCACACAGGAAATCATAAAACAGAACTTTGTTTTAATCACATCAGCATTACAAACTAAATCCTAATCTAAATGGAGTTTTGAAAACAAAAATCACTTAAAAAGGACTGTTCATTGGACTCCTCAGTCTTTCTAAGGGACTGTGCATGAATTCCCAGGAACCAGGCACCTTGTATTCCCTAAAGCATCCCATTCCAGTGGCTCATGTCCTAGAGCCAATCCTTCAGGACAAGACTTTCCACTAATTGTTATGGATCTTGAGCATATTGGTCAGTGCTTTGCATTTCCATAGACACAATTCCACATAAGCCCTCCTGAGATGTTCTCTGATGGCAGCTCAGGTGTTTCCTGGATTTACAGGTATTTCTGGGAGGCTCTGCAGGTGCCACTCCCCTTTCTGGTCACAGCTGCCCAGGGGGGTGAGGCACACACAGAATCTGCTGGGCAGGCAAATTTGGGGGCTTCCTTTATGAGCCCATCAAGATTTCCTGAATTTTATTATTTAAAATTTTCTATTGAACTGACCTTCACAACAGACACACATTATTAACAGGTCAACATCCTTATCCAATGGATCAATTGCCTAATTTCATTAATTTTATTATGAGAATTGTAAGATTGTAAGTCTATTCACCATCTATTAAACACTGAATTGCTATCAAACCTCCACGATGAAAAACTAATAATATATTCATATTATTTTACAGATCTTATGGTGGATCATGTGAGACTTTGCTGCACCCACCAAAGTCAATGGAAAATAAGAAATACAGATATAAAAGTAAAACTGAGACAGCTCATCAAGGTACAATTCAACTTGAGAAAGTTTGATGACATCCATTCCAACCCAGAATGTCATCAAGACAATCAGGCAGCAAAGGGAGAGCCAGCACTGGGTCAGTGGGTACTGATGGAAAAATAGATGTGGGAGTTGTCAGCAAAAACATCACAGTAAAACCTGTGAGCATCAACAATAGTGCCCTAAAGAAGGGTATAAATTTAGAATAGAAGAGCAAGCAAAGTGATATCTCTATGACTATGAGCAATTTGGGACACCCTGGAAACATAAGGACAAATATCAGATTGTCAGAATAAGAACGTGAAGAAGGCCAATGTATTATAGACTTAATAAAAGAAATAAATCAGAAAATGCATCAATCTCACTGCCCACAGCAGTGAACAAAGCAGAAAGAAACACAAGGACCAATTCACAGACATAACAATATTGAAGTGAGAACAGCTTGTAACCTGAAGACAATATTTGGAAAGGGTTGCCATATATTTGAACAAAATAAAATTCATCTGCAAATATGACACACGTTTGGAGATTTTTTTCTTTTCATGGCTGTGTGGCAGTTGGCAAATTCCCCCAGCAGCTCTGTGAGAGAGGCTCTTGTGCAGTTTTGGGCACGAAGGAAACAGAAATGATGTTTCATTATTCACTGAGAGAGATGTTGAAGAGCCACAGGACTCTGGGCTTGCTGTGACACTGCCAGACTCCCTGACTGCACACAACAAATGTGAAGATGGTCTAGACTAAACCTCCCTCACCCACTGGGTTTTGCAAGGAAACCCATCTCCTTTTCCTACAGCATTCCTGGAGCAGCACTGAGGACCCCAGGCTGGGCTGGTTGGGGCCAGAGGCCCCCAAAAGTCTGCAGGTGACCTGAGCTGGCCATAAAAAATCAGGTTTTTCAGTAAAGAAGGAATTAGGTTTTAGTAGTGAGCCTGAGGATTTCTCCCTTATCAGTGATTAAAAGGATATTAAAAAAAAAAAAAAAAAACAAACAAGAGTTTATAGCAAGATGGAGATGTTTTAAAGGTACAGAAGCTGAAGAAAAAAAAAAGCTAATGGAAGATGAATGTTTTGAATTAAAAATTGGTAACCTTTTTTTGAAGATGTCTGCAGTTCCAAAAATCAATAATTACCAAAAGAGTGGGACTGTGATAAACTCAGGGTGCCTATTAATTACTGAGGGGCTGAAGTAAAGCAGGAAGAGAAGCCACAGCCTTTGGAGCAGCAACCTGCTGCTTTCCTCCTCCTGAGAATGAATGCACCAGGCTTGGGAGAGGGAACACTGCTTGGAATTTTCTGTTGAGTGGTGGACACAGCAGCATTGCCAATGATGGTGAAGAACAGAAATCTTAAGCCTGGGTTATAATTATAACCAAGTATTGGTTGTATTTCCTATTTTACCATATGTTTACCATTTCATCTGCCTCCTCAATTCTTCCAGAATTAAACTGAGGTGATTTAAGCTGTAGACTTATTTGAGCTTGAGGTCTCCTGTCCACTCCCCACTATGATCAACTGTGTCTTCCTCTCTACCAAGTGAATCCTCTCATCAAACTCAACCTCTCATAGGGAAAAAAATCTTAGTTCAGCTGGGTATTTTGAAAATATTTTACTCAGAGAGGGCAGTTAATGACCGAGAGATTATAAATGGTTGTCATAATAGAAGACTCCAGCTGAAGTATCCGAGGAGTTTACAGGATCAGAAAAACAAACTGTAATAAGAGTCTGAAGCTCAGCGTGCTGATTTTGCTAAATGTAATTTAAATGCCCTTGAATGCAATATGATACTGAACAATCAAAGGATCAATGCTGATTAAAGAATGGACATTGATCAAACGACCCAATAAACAATTTATTGGTCAGAAAATATGAAAAAAAGCCAAAGAATTCCCCAGCATATTCAATAAGGCATGGTGGAAATGGGCAATTTATAAGAGATAACGGGAAAGAAAGGAAAAACATTAAAAAAGTAAAAGGAAAGACATTAAAAAGGAAAAAACATTCCTGCTCTCACAGAAATGAATGAGGGGCATTCCTCATTATCAGGGATCTGTTAGAGGACACAAGCTGAGACAAACATCTAAAGGCCAATTCTGTTCTCCTGCACTGCTGCTGCAGCATCTGAGCATTCCGAATCTCTGGATGCATTTATTCCCACAACGCCCTTTGAAACGGGCAATGCAAATTCTTTGGAAGAAGAGGAAGCTGAGGAATGTCGTGCTAAGGTCAAGCTCCCCAGAGGAGTTTGTGTCTTACTTTCCTTGATGTAGCCCAGATGTTCAGCTGGAAATGAAACACGAAATCTGTAAGAGAACACAGAACTGCATCCAAGTCCAAAGGTTTCCTTTCCTTGACTGAGCAAACCATCCCAAAATAAGACAAAATCCTTCCCTACAGGGCAACAGAGATGGGGACAGCAGGGTGGTGAAGCAATGTTGTCCCTTAAATTCCTCCCGTTGCTAATGCTTTATAAAGACAAAGCAATAATCGTGGCAAGGAGATAAAAAGGAACTTCCCAATCCACAACAGAGGCAGGACTGGAAGCAACAAGACACAAAAATGACCCGAGGGATGTGCAGTAATCAAGATAAACCCAAAATGCAATCCCAGAACACCACAGCGAATACATCTAAAGGCCACTGCTGAGTCCAACTCGCTGGTAAGAATTAAACAAAAGAAGAAAAAAGCCTCTCTTCAGCAATAACACTAAAGCCAGATAAAAGCTGCTGGGCTGTCCTTAGTCCCATGGAGTAATTTTTCACACTCCTGGATGTCAGTTTTTCCCCTGCAAGCAGCAATTCTCACCCCCATCGAGCTTTAGTGCAGGGGGGGACAATCCCAACCATAAATACATGGTGGGGACACATCCAGTGACAACCACAAATAAATTGGTGTCCTGGGTTGTCCTGCTCATCTCCATCTCCTATGATTTAGATCCATTACCAGCTGTATCCTCTCATGCTTTGTTTATTATTGCATTGAACAGCTCTGGTGTTATTTCCCACCAACACCTTCCCCTCATTGTCCCCACAGAGCTCGGGGGATGCTTTGCTCAGATTGGAAATGGTAATGCGGGAATCTTTTCCCTTTTCTGGGAAGGACTCTGCTTTAATGTGGTTAACACCCATCCCCCCCACCTCCCTGCCAACACAAACTTGCTGCTAAAAAAGTAGAAAGCACCAAAAAATTAAAATTAAAAAGCAAAAATATATCCCAAAGAACAGGAGGAGCAGTGCTGAACACAGCTGACACAGCCAGTGCCAGCAGAGTGGAACAGAGAATGGAGCAGATTTTAAAGGGAGCATTGAGGAAGCAGCATTGCTGGCACTCCCAGACACAGGACAGCAACAATCTCTCCCGTACAGCTTCCATGGACAGCCAGAGCACTGAGCACAAATAAAGAAGTGTCAGTGTGGTTTACAATATGTGCAGTGAAACTTTCACACGAGAGCCAGACAGGGACTTGGGACAAGGGCCTGGAGTGCCAGGACAGAGGGAATGGCTTCTCTCTGCCAGAGGACAGGGTTGGATGGGGTATTGGGAAGGAATTGTTCTCTGGGAGGGTGGGAGGCCCTGGCACAGGGTGCCCAGAGAAGCTGTGGCTGCCTCCGGATCCCTGGAAGTGTCCAAGGCCAGGTTGGACAGGGCTTGGAGCAGCCTGGGATAGTGGAAGGTGTCCCTGTCCTTGGCAGAGGTGGGACTGGATGAGATTTAAGGTCCCTTCCGACCCAAACCATTCTGGGTGTTATGATTATCATATTAAAACCTGCCTTTCTTTTTTAATATATATCCAGTATTAAAATACTTCAGTTTCCCATCTGAACTCTACTTCTATCTCCTGCTTGAGCCGTCTGGAACCACTCTGGCACCCACCCCATAACCTCCTGGCCATTTCCACTCCTGAGGCAAAACCTCACAATGACTCCACAAAAAACAAGGAATGGAATGTGGTAGCATCCATGCACCAAAGGGGTATTTTTAGACACCCAACAGAGACATCCAGTGCTCCAAATTATCACCAGAACTTGAGTGGGTTGAGATTTTTCCCTGAACACAGAGCTCTAAACTGATGAAAGCTTACACTCAATAAAGCATTTTGAGGATGTTGAATAAAATGTTGGAATGTCAAAATATTTTATCTCTGTCAAACACTTTAACAGAACTGGATACACTTGGGAAGTGATCAGTGTTTTTAAAATTTCTTTATTTCCAACTTCTTGCCCTGAGTTTGGAAAGCAGTACCCAAACTGCTGAAGTTTCTCATGGTCTAGAAGTGTTCTTTATGCTCATGTGTTAAAAAGACCATGTGTTAAAAAGCTTGTCTTAAGAAAATGTACATCAGAAAGTGATCCCCAAGGTCTTCCTGTGCTAAGGAGCCCTGACCACAAAACCTCTCCCTTGTTAAAGACCTCCACAGAAAGAGCTGAGTTTGACAGAGTTTGAGACACAAAATGAAGACAAGTCCCTTTTCTGGTGAGAGAGTGACAAATACAAACCTTGACATCACCAAACAACGCCAATAAAAACCAGTTTTTACATTATCTCTCTTTTTCCCTAGCCAACCCACCAACAGTGTCACATACAATACAAGGATATACTGAAAACCTCTGTATGATTGGTAAGGTAGAGATTCCCTAAAATTTCTAATTACATCATAAATTAAGCCAGAAAGAAGACAAAATCCATCTTTCCCTTGAGAAAAATTGCTGTGCAATCAACGGAAAATTACAGCAACTCTGGATTTTCTTCAATGGCTTTATACAACTGACGGAAGTTTTGCTCCTACCTTATAAAACATATCACAGGGATATTCCTGATTAAATTATCCAAGCATCTCCAGTCATCTTTGGAGGAAAAAATAATGAATTTTTTAATAATTCACAAAGAATTCCCAAAGAGAATTCACTGTCTTAACCACAGCAGGGTGAGGTGGTGTAAGGAATTACCAGAGAGATCCTGTGTGTCCCCAACCACAATTTGAGTGGGATTGCCAGGATCCCTTTCCAAGCAGCCTTGGAATGGGTCATGCCAGGTCTCCCAAGTGCTCCATCAGGCAGAGAGGAAGCACAGCCAGGGGAACACCGTTCAGATTTGCAGGATTTGCCCAGTCTGATAGAGATATGTAAATCTTTACAAAAGGCCAGGGGATAAACTCTGCTTCTGATTCTTTAAAAGGAAAATCCCTGGTGTTGTGGTACAGATCCCAATTTGTTCCAAGAGGGTATTTCCTGGGAAACAGAGAATTTGTTCAACCTAGGCCTAGAGGGGTGAAAATAACAAATCAGAAGGAAAGTAATGCAGAGAGAAAAACAGCAGGTCAGAGAAACCTTGTTTGAAAACCTCTTTGACTGAAAAGAGGCTGAGAGTTTCATATAAATAAATAAATAAAGCCCAGGGAGAAAAACACCCTTAAATCTGGAGCGAAAAAAAAAGGAACATTCACAAGGAGACAGACTGTAAGGTGCTGTTTCCTCCAGACACACACACTTGCAGGTAGGCTTTGAATGAGAATGAAAAGAAGTGCAGAATCATATCCTGAATATCCAGCAGATTTACCACCAGTGGTAAAGAGAATAAAATCCCTTCCCTACAAAATGGACACATGGAATCAAACCAAACACGTTTATCCCAAGTCATTTTTGCTGCAGGAAAAGGAACAAGGGTTTATCACACCCTCCCCAGGGCTCCTCCAACACCAAACCTCAAAACTCCAATCCTACCCCAAATTACCTTCCATTTATTTTCTTCTAGTGACTGTTGAGACACCATCAGACTTTTCCACACACCTATAAATTTAGATTGATTTAGCTGACTGAAAATCCATGGATTATTAGGGAATTACACTTTTGCAAAGTAGAATAAATTCTTACTCTGATCCTGCAAGGGGCATGAAACATTGTACAAAGTTTTTTCCTATAAAACCAACATATTTTTTACTCTCAGGAAGATAGTTAATAGGCTGCATAAAGTTAACAGAGTTTCCTCAATTTTCTAGCTGAATTCAGACCTGTTCTGGAGTGATTTGTAGGGAAGCACATGATTTCTAGCAGATGCCTGGTTTAGCAGATATTATTAGCTTTGAAACTCTGCATAAACTCTCAGAAGGTCAGAGAAGGATAAAAACTGACAGTAAGAGGCTCAAGTAAATGAAGGTAAATACATCAAACAATCTGTTTAACACAGGCACCCCATGAGTCAGGGGTGTCACCTCTTCTCTGCAGACAACGTTCATTCTACACAGAAAAATGCCAATTTTTCAAACTCAAGGGCAGGAAATTTAGTTTAGATGGAAAACAGGGACAGGAGGAAAAACAATTGGGAGCCATTATAGTGAACTCTGCAACTCCCAACTCCACCGTCCTCATCTTAGAAATCTCAGTGCTTCTGTCCATGAAATAAACACAATTGCAGTAAAAATTCAAAAAATTCTTCATTAAATTTAGCAGGCATTAAAAAAAAAAAAGCCATTCCCAGGCCCCAGCTCTCTGTTGAGGCTTTGTTAACACAAGGACTAAAAAAAATCAAATTTCTCCTGGTCGTAAGTCTACTAGGATTCCCAAAAAAACCTTCTCTATCTCTAAACCAATTCAAAACTTGAGCTACTTTCATAAAAGGCAGAATTGCTTTAGAAATCTCTAAATCTACAACTGAAGGCTGAGGTCCAAAGCCACAGTGTGACCATCTCAGACTGGTCCAGCAGCTCAGGAGATCTGACCCCTCCTCCCCTGCCCTTTGCTCTGTAGCACCTTCTCCTATAAACCAGTCAGTTTTTATTGAGAAATCCATCACTGATGTGATGCTACTGTGAAGAGTTCTGGGGATGCTACTCATTTAATATAATTTCTGTAGTATTTGAGGCCTTTAGAGAAGAAACTGCTTAAAGAATCATCAGGGTTGGGAAAAACCTCTGAGATCATCAAGTTCAACCTTTGACCATCAAACCCATTGAACCACATCATGAGTGTCACATATACTTGGTTTTTCTGTACACTTATTCAGACCAAGAAAGAGTTATCTTCAGGCAAAGCTGCCTTCAGATTTTTTTTCCTATTACTTTGAAGAGTGTTGTTGAGTCCACTACAAAGTACATGTCACAAATCTTGTGTATTATTCTCTTCCATCTAGTCCTTTACAACAACATATATTGTTAAGAAATGGGAGGATGAAAAACATCCTGGCACAAAATCTTTGCAAGGTCAGGGTGAAGAGTCACACCCACACAGAAGATGGGATGCAGGGAGAACTCAGAGTCCCACTTTCCTCGACAAGTCAAAACTAAACAAACAGAAAAATCTAGATGAGGAGTAATTTCTATTGGCAAAACACTCGCATTTATTCCATTGTTAATACATAAGAAGGGATTTATTTGCTAGATTTGAATTTGATTTCAGAGCATTCAAAGCAAAGTACATTGAATAATTTAAACTTTAATGTATTTCCCTGAATGGAACATGCTCTCATGAGACAGAAGCAAAAGAATCAGTTTACATTGCACAAATGGACAGTGGTAAAGAAATATATCCCTGTGCACAACACGTCAATACGATTTACAATCTCTGACTTTACATAAACTACTATAAATCTGCTTTTCCAATTTTGGCTAATGTAAAACTCTTGTAGCTGAGCCATAATGGTATTCAATTCTTATGCCTGAATAATTTGACTCGTTGGAAGGAAACAAGAAGCATCTAACCTACAGATGGGGAAAGGGAAGAAGAGTTCAAACAACAAATCAAAACCAGGAAAGAATGTTAAAGTACTTCTCTGATACTTTGAAATTCTGAAGTATTACTAAAGCTCTTCAGACTTAATAAATAGCATCAACATGGAGACCAAAATGCTGTCGTCATATCAGAGATGAGGGTGATGGTTAACAAGCGGTATTCTCTATCACTGTATGCAGACTGAAGCCAAAAATAACACAAAGGACTAATAATCTGAAATGGCAGAAATTCTGGCTTCCAGAGTCTTTGTGAAAAATTTGAGGTGCATCAGTGCAAGAGATGAATTTTACCTTTAAGGACACTAAAATTCAGCAGAAGAAAAGAAAATCTTTCTTCCCTGATTAGCAAGTCCAAAGTTTGGCAAAGTTGACATGATGAGAGGAGGAGTCAAAAGCATCAGTGAGTCTCTGTTGGAAGTTTGAGGACTCTCAGGTTTAATTTCCCAAATGCCAAAATTTAGAAGTGGGGCACATCCGTTTCTAATGTGCAGCACGATCTCTTTCACACCTTGAGGAGCATGGTTTGATGTAGGAATTTAAACATTCAGATATATCAGTATATTGTTACAAATAACATAACAGATGTAAAATGCAAATTAGTTCATTTATGGCTTTTATTGAAGCAAAAGTGCAGCCAACTGTTTGGACAAGGATCCAAGGGACAGCAGAACACAGCTGTCACAAAAAACAACTTCCTTGGTTCAGGACACCACTGGGAGCCAACCAAATTAGAGGCAAGTGGTCAAAGATGATGCAAAAGAGAGCAAAAATTGACAAGGCCTAGATCAAATCTCCTGAAGCTCCCTGCAGGGAATCTGCTTAGAAAGGGCTGCTGGAAATGTCATCTGCCTTATTATAATAAAATTAGTCTTTTTGAAAAGCTTTGGAAAAGGGCAGAGAGGTGGGGGGTTCCTCCGTGCATGCCAACAGCCAGACACAGCCTGGATACCTGGCTCCAAAGGGAAGCAAGGGAGGGGAGGAATGGCCTTTGTACCCCTGGTACAAAGAAATATCCCAAAGAAATATCTCTGGGAAATATCCCAGAGGGACTCCTGGTCTGCCCTGAACCAGCCACCCAATGGTGATTGACACAGAGCCAACAAGGCAGCACCAAAATTCATCCCACAGGAGGATAAATGGGAAATTTAAAACGATAAAGCAAGAAAATCCTTCCGGAAGGAAACAGCTTGGAATGGCTCAGCCATGTGGGTGTTTAGGGATGGCTGAAGGAAATGCTGCTCCTCATCAGCTGTAAATTTAGGATATTCCACTGTAATAGCTATGTACCTAAAGTGCACAGATAAACCCTACAAATGCCTCACTCATTGTACAATATCTTTAAAACACCCAAACCCCAATTACTTACAGTATAATTTAATTCCAGGAGAAATTCCACCTTGCGTGTATTGATAAAAACCACAAAGAGAGAGAACACAGAGAAAACCAGCAGCTGCTAAAACAAAAAGCAGATTATTCTTATCAGCCAACAAGTTCTTGTGTTCCATCTCATGCACTCACCACTGAAAATTCAGAACATCCAGAGGTTAATTCAGGCAGCATTTAAAGCCCTTCTCACTCCTGTCACAAGAACTCAGTTTTTCTTCTGGGTAAATCAAAAGGACAAATGCACAAGGGAGGTTCCCTCCCTCATCTTTTCCCTTTTATTTATTTTTAATTCTCTCTTTCAAGTAGATCTTGGTATTGTTTCTTGAAAAATCCATTATCTTTCAAGTCTAAAAATTATATGAAAACTTTTCAACATCCTGATTTATCATTAATGGCTGAAGTTTTTCCAATGGGAAAGCGTAGAAAATCAAAAAGGTCTTTTAAATAAAAGAAATACAGGTAGGTATTTCAAAATAATACAAAACAGTGTTCATTGGGAAAAAGCTGAAGTTAAGTGTGTTACAATTTCATTTTTAGAATTCCCTTTTAAATTTTTTTTGGGGGATGCAAACACTCTAAAAGATCTCTCACTGTTCCTCTGTAAAAAAATTATGGAAATTTTACTTTGCTACTCTCAAAGCAGACAAATTAAGAGCACATTGTTCTCTCTATCCATATTAGATATTCTACCCATGTCACCTTTTTTGGCCAAAATTGCTCTTGAAAATGAAGGACAACTTCAGATGTGGTGATTCTGATTAAGCTGCACCAATTATAATTTAAAATCTGATGAGGTTGGAATCAGTGGTGGTTGCATAGACATTTTCCAACTACTTCAGGAATTAAATATTCAGTAAAATTTCTGACAGACTGTTTAGAAACCGAATCTCATGAATGGGACATCTAAATTTCATCTGAAACTTGTGAATTAAAGTGATGTAAATCCTAATCTCTACATGCAAACTCATTCTATGGTTTGATGCAGCAATTGGTCTGCACCCAAACCTAACTCATTTCTTCTAGAAACACAAACTCCTTCACACTCAAGACTCACCACAAACTGCCCAAACTCTCATACACAGTGTGTATTCTCAGATTTTTTTCTGTAGTATCTAATTTTAAGGAGCTGTGCTTAAAATTTCACTTTCCACTAAATTATTAGTCTTATTTAGGCTGCCCAATTATGCATGATGAGTTAATTTTCACATTTTTGGAAGCTTAAATCTTCATTAGTGTAATTAAAAATGAAAACAATTTCTTTTCTACCCAACACCTGCCAGTCCACATTCTGCTTGGGAAATGTCCTTTAGATCTGTTGTGTTTTGCTTTGTTTTTTGACTTCCCTAATTAGTTTATTTCCTAAACATGGGGTGCCAGGGCAGCAGCTCTGAGGTCTGACATTATTTGCCTGTTGTCACTCTGAATGTCAGCCCATCCCTCAGCTCTCTGCTGGGCTGCTCTGTTTAACAGAGCTCAAGCTGTTTGCCAGCAAGAGACCTCTTCATTCCTTCCTCCTGCAGCCCACACAGCGCCACTCCAACATTTACTTGAAATGAGGAAAAAGAAAAGGAAAATAAACATTTCCAACTGCTGGAGAATGTTGTGTGTGAGTGTCATAAAGCTGACACACATAACCAGGTGGGGGTCGGTCTTTCTTCCAAGGAACAAGTGCTAGAACAAGAGGAAATGGCCTCAAGCTGTGCCAGGAGAGGATTAGATTGGGTATTAAGGAAAATTTCTGCACTGAAAGGGTGGTCAGGCATTGGAACAGGCTGCCCAGGGCAGTGGTGGAGCCACCACACCTTGAAGTGGTCAAAAATGTGTGGATGTGGGATTAGTGGAGGACCTGGCAGCGTTGGGTTCATGGTTGGACTCAAACTTAGAGGGATTTTCCAACCTGAACAACTCCATGATCTGTTTGTTGATGGTTTTCCTTCTCATCCTGTCCTCACACCATTTTCCCTTTTCATTTTCCATGTTTGCAAAAAAGACCTTTTAATACATTTTCTCAGAGGTCACAGCTATAAAACTGTCAAACCAGTCCAAGAGCTGAAAACTCAAAGAACAAGCCAGGATATTACCTCAGAGGCTGAGCTGCAGTTGCATATCCCTCCTGTGCCTGAAAAGGCCAAAAACCAGTTTTCACTCTGTTTATATTTATTTGCTGGCCAGCATCAGAGCAGTTCTATCTCCATTCATAGTCCCTTCAGGCAAACAAATAGCTGCATATACATGTATTTGTCTGTATATATGCATTTATTCATACACCTCCATATTTTAATAGTATTATTTTCTGGTTTACAGCACAACCATGATGTTAAGCTGCATTTTAGTTGCCTTTCCACATTTTCCTTGGGTCACAACACACTAAAGATGTCCTGGAGAAAAGCTGTTTTTCTCTCACCAGGGCACTGTGTCCTTTCAACCTTTTCACTTCTCTTGATAACTACTAAAGCTTTCTGTTTTATTACAGCTCTCCAGCTCCTCATGGTCTATGAGCCTGTCTGTCTTCAAGGCTAAAAAAGATGTAGATTTTTTATTTTTGCTCTTTGCTCTCATTTCTATCTGAAGGTGCTTAAAGTATATTGTCCCAAGGTGAATGTAGAGCCTATCTTGACTTCTTTGGTGATTTCTATGGAGGCTCAAGGTAATTTTGCCTCACCATAAAAATAAGTGCAGGATTTTACTTTACTTTTAAACTGGTAAGAAAAAGAAAACTATCCTAGAAGTACAAGAAAGAAATCCGAAACTTTTTAGCTGTTGGGACAATCTCTTTCTATGCTTCCTAACCACAAAGCTTTTAAATTCAGCCACAAAAACTAAACACAGCTAAACAAACTGCATTACTACGCAGCAGTTATTAACTAATTTATTTTATTCACAGAATAGTTTGGGTTGGAAGACACATTAAAGCTCATCCAGTGCCACCCCCTGCCATGGGCAGGGACACCTTCCAATATCCCAGGTTGCTCCAAGCCCTGTTCCACCTGGCCTGGGACATTTCCAGGGATCCAGGAGCAGCCACAGCTTCTCTGGGCACCCTGTGCCAGGGCTTTACCACCCTCACAGGGAACAATATCATCCCCATCTTAATTTTCAGCTTAAATTTCCCTACTTTCAGTCTGAATCCATTCCCTCTTTTCCCATCACAACAGTTCTTGATGAACAGTACTTCTCCAGCTTCCTTGTAGGCCCCTTCAGACACTTGGAAAGCCACTCTAAAGTCTCCACATAACCCTCTCTTCTACGCACAAATAAAATAATTTATAAATTATGATGGTCAGTAGAAATAGGTCCATAAACTCCCACATCAAAGAAGCTCCACAAAAAAAACATATGTGCTGAATTGTCATGAACTGTGCTGCAGAACAGTTTAAACACTCATTTACAAACAAATCTTTTAGTCACTCACTTTGAGTTGTCCTAGAAGTGATAATAGAGTGATAGAGGACAGGGGTTGACTGGAGTTTGGAAAGTGATAGAGAAGAAAATGTAAGAGCAGGTTTTGTGTTATTACCCAAACTAAATGAGATCAGCGATGATAAATCCTCCCTTGGAGGAGAGATGTGCCAGAACAGTGGAGTGGGGAATAAGGGAAATGGGATTGAGGTCACCTCTACTTAACCTTTGCTGGGGAGGAAAATGCAAGTAAAACACAAGGCTGTTAAAAAGCAGGAGCAAATGGAAAGTGATTCCACTTAGTAAAGTTGCCTAAAGGTCAGCGCTCAGAGCAAAACTAAATCAAATGGGGAAGAAATGAAGGTTTTCCAACGAGGTCAGATACATCCAGATCATGAAAGAAGGGACTGCACTGACACTGAATGTTACATTCTGTGATCTCTCCGGAACAAAAGCTCTGACGCTTCCTTGTCCTTTGGAGGTGGGAGGTGGAGAACGCGGGAATGGCTGGGGGCATTCCTTGAGCTTGAGAGGGTTTTGCACCAGAGCTGCACCACTGATTTCACCACCATTGATTTCAAAATCAATAAAATGGACACACTCCCCTCATTAATTTCTTGTTCCAAAGCATAAATGAGATTCTTGCAAGAATGGGGTGGCTTTGGTATCAATCTAGAACACCCAAACAGTTTTCCACATCTATAAAGAAAGTTGGATGACTCACAGAAGTAAAGTCTCACCAGGCCTAACTGTTCCTGACATTACTAAATATATATACATGGATAAGGCTTGGCAGGATCAAGGATGCAGAATATATTAGTCTTCATTCCAGGAGAGGAGGTGTTCCTATAGAAATGATACTCATGTCTTGACAGAAATAATCACTATTGGTTAGAATAGAAGGATTATTGGGAGATTTTGTGTTTTAAGAGATGGATATGGTAAAATAAATTTTTTTAAAAAAATGTGAACATGTGCCTTAATCTGTTTCCATGGAAAAATGATTATACAAAAAATCCTTGTAAAAAAATATGCAACCACCTCTGAATCTATCAGCTGTTCTCCTAAATCCCTGGGCAATCCTATCAATTAGAGTAATTTCATTGCACTGGGATGGCTAAGAGTCAGTTTTAGGTTCATTCCTGCTTTTGTTTAACTGTATTGTGCCAAATTGTTTAGAAAAATTTGATAGCAATTCATTAAATGGGAGCAGCTTCATTTTGAGAGTGGGTTTTATAGCACAATATTGCACTGGGCTGCAAAGATAGATTAGCTTGAAATTTGTTCTGTAATTAATTCCCTGGAGAGAAATCCATTTGCATGCAAAAAGAAGGGGACTTAATTAATGGTCAAATATATTTAAATTGATATATCAGCTACTCACAGACAATTGGATCTTCATTCCTTATTGAAACCCAGCACAGCACTGAGGAGCTTTGTACAATGGAAAAGGAAGAAAAGCTTTTCTGTGAGTAAAGGAAAGACTGAGCCTTTTGTTGGGATTCCAGTAACTCCCTAGATATGGAATAATTGAGATGGATATGAGTTACACTGGAAATTGGATTGGATGGGGCTTGGAACGGCCTGGTCTGGTGGAAGGTTTCCTGCCCATGGAGGGAGTTTAAGGCCCCTTCCAACCCAAACTATTCCATGATTTTTAATAATGATCTGGTCACAAAAGGAAAGTATAAATTAAAAATTAATAATAATAATAATTAATGCTAAAGACACAAAATTAATGGAAGGAAGAGTAATGTAGGTGGAGTTAAACTGTTTAGTAAGGGAGCCACTAGACACAAGGATCCAACCAGGGAATCTTCTCATCTCCCACTGTACTTTGTACAAAGTCAAACTTAGAGGTGTCCTGAGAAAGCCCTTTAGACAGATGGGAACGTCCCATGGGAGACTCCACTAAAAGTTGGTATCAATAAAATGCCTAGAAATTTTAGAACTAAGTTTTAGGATGGACAAGTGTGGGATTTGAGGATATCAAAGAAATGTGCAGTCCCTTCCAACATGCAAGACATTCCAAACCTAGGGACTTCCCCTGGTGCTAAAATTCCTAACAGAGTACAAGTGCACACAGTGCTGGGAACCAAAGCTCACAACCAATGGAAAAATTGGTGTGGAGAAGGTTTTTCCTGGCACCATCTGTGCTCATGACAAAAAAATACAGCATTTCATTCTCCTGGGTCAGCCTGACTCCTTTGGGAACCTTTATTTTTAATGAAATAAATGAAAAGCATAACAATAAAACACCACAAGATTCCTGTGTGCCCAATACATCTCTCATGTCTGCTAAAATTGCTCAGTTCCACAGGAAGCAGGGTCTATTCCACCCCTGCACAGCACTTTAGTCAAAATACATCCCAATATTTAAATATTACTAAATCATGCACCATCTTTTTTTTGGTGGATATCTATACATAAATGTCACTAGGCCAGCTATCAGAAAGATAACACTGCCTCACACTGCTCCCCAAATTATCAGGGTGTTCTGATGCTCTTGCTGGAAAGTTGCAAATAATTTTTATGCATTTTTGTTGCCTCTACAAAGACAATAAAATATCAACACTGGATCCCCAGGAGACCAAACATGTGGATTTGTTTCCTTTTTTAAAGGATCAATGACTGAAAAAGTGCATTACAGCCATAAACACACAGAAATTCTATTGAAGGCTGTAGAAACACAGACATTTTCAATAATGAAATATGAAGGGAGTTTAGCTCCTTGAAAAACCCCAAATATCAGCAAATGAAATTAACAATTTGCTCTTGGAGAGAACGGCCACAAAAATTCTGGCATCTACATTAGTTGTTTTAATGTATAAATATATATATTTTAGTATATATTTAGATCCTTGGACAATTAAAAATACGAATTTGGTTCTAATAAAAAGAAAAATCAGGAAGAAAAACTGACAGTGAATCTCAATATGAATTTGTGTAGAAGAGTAATTTCATTGCTTTCATTAAGCAATGAAAACTGGTTAATTAGAAAACACAAAGTATCTATTCAGGCAAATTTTGTACAGTTTCACCCTTCAATCAGTTTTCCATGTAAATTCTATAGAATTTAAATTATTGTCACATGCACCACTATCTTGTCTTGATGACGATATTGATGTTTATCACTAAACACAAGGCAGCAGATAAAAGAAGTTATATTTTTAAATTAAAGCAGAAAATTGCTTGACATGGCCTTAATATTTCTCCAGTTGTTGAGAACCAACCTTGCAGCTACAACAGCCACATAACAAATCAAATTAGGGCAACAAACTCACTCAAAGCATCGAAGCAGAAGAAAATTCAGTTTGAAAATCACATTCCCTATGGCATCTCCCCATGTTCCCAAGACTGTTGTATTCCTATAAAAACCTGAAAGAGTTCTCATGTCCAGTGGATGTTTTCTTCCCTCAAAGACACAACTTTGCTTTTGCCATGGAGCAGGATGACATGAAAGATGCTACAGATCGTGTTGGGTAGGAGCTGTCAGGGTGTGAGAAAGGAGACTTTCAAATGAGTTCAAAAAAAAGGAGCTGTAAGAGTTTGAGATTTTACCATATTAGATCTCCCTGCTCTGATTTTTTTATTATTTCTGGGAATATTGCAGCCTGCTGGAATAAAAAAGGTATGAAACTTAAACAGTGTGGTAACACATATAATTATTTCTAAAGAATGTTAGTACCAGCTGATAAGACCTTTGAAACAAAATCTTCCTTTGTAGCTACACAGATTTGGAAAGGAGAATCTGGGAGATTTGTTCAGTTCTGTGTTTCCATGAGGATTCTCCCTGTGATAGACACCAGCAGATGGGCTGGAGCAAGAGCCCAAACTCCATCAATATTTATAAATATAGCACAAATCCCACTGACTAACAGGAATGACAGGAGGGGGAAATTTTTCAGAGACCCCAAGAAGCTTTCCTATAAAGACAGACTGGAAGAGCTGGGGTTGTTCAGCCCGGAAAAGAGAAGAATTTGGGGAGACCTGGTTGTGACCTCCCAGTAGCTGAAGGCAGCTCATAAAAAACAGGGAGAGGGACTTCTCCACAGGAAGATTGTGGCAGGACAAGAAGAAACATTTTTAAATTAAATGAGGAGAGATTTAAATTAGATGTTGGGAAGAAATTCTTCCCAGTGAGGGTGGGGAGGCCCTGGCACAGGGTGCCCAGAGAAGCTGTGGCTGCCCCTGGATCCCTGGAAGTGTCCAAGACCAGGTTGGATGGGGCTCAGAAAAACCTGGGATAGAGGAAGGTGTCCCTGCCCAAGGCAGCGGGTGGGAATGATTCTAATCTCTGTATTTAAATATTTCACAGAACTTCCTTACATCTCCTTTTCATCAAAACAAGACTGGATGGGCTTTCCAGAGAGTCTTCATTCAGTCTGTCACTTGGAATGTCTCTCTTTAATAATTAACACAAATACTTAACTTTCAAAGATGTTTGCATGTCATTACTTGTCACATAAATTGTAGAGTGAGGTACTTGCAGGGGTGTATTTGAAGACTGCTGCTGAGTAACTTTCAGCAGCCATGAATAAGATATGGGACTTTTCATATTTCATTAGATATAGGCATCGTCACTGCTGTGAAGGGAGAATGCAGTGTCTGCTCCTAAATAAATGGTCACTTTGAACAGGAATTTAAACAAATTGTGTCGAGGCAACAAAGCCCCCTGTCTGTCTGGAGATCCTCATCCACAGATATCACAGAGAACCATTAAAGTTGGAAAAGACCTCTGGGATCTTCCAGTCTGAGCTTTGACCAACCACCCTGTCCACTAAAGCACATTATGAAGTTTTCTGAACACTTCCAGGACCTCGAGGCAGAAGCAAACCATGCCTGTAATCTGCAACTAAAAAAGTGATAATGAAAAAATTAGATCCAGGTAGAAAGTAAAAATTTATTATTTATATTTGCTATAACATCGACTATAGAATTAGTCTAAGCTGGCACATTAATGGGCTGACTTTAATCTGTTCACATTAATGCACTTTGCACTCCTTTCCCATTCTCCAAGGAGCCATTTCCTGTCTGAAATTTCACTAGATCAGCCTGATGGGAAGAAGTTTCCTTACATTACAAAAGGCCTGTAAAATACAGTGCTGTGGGCTTTGGGGGAGGCACTCAGCTCCTGCCCATCTTCCCTGCAGCCCCAGAGCTCCTGGATTCCCACCTGGATGTTCCTGGCACTGCAGTTCCACCTCCTCTGCTGCTTCAGGGTGGGTTTTGATTCATTTGGTTCATGTTCATTTCATGAACACCTCTTGTGTTCATGAGTTGGCATTTGGCCAATCTTGGCAGTTCCAGCTTGAGCTAAATGAGAGAAGTTTTCCAGCAGATGCACTACTGCTTCCACAGAGACAACTGTGGGGTTTGATCTCCTTGGAAAATCAGTTCCCAGTCTCATGCAGGAAATGCTACCAGGATTCAGGCTTCTAAAAAATATTATCTAAAGAGTGGAGACTCAGAGCACAACCATAGTCTGGTACCAGGGACATGTCACAGCACAGCAGGAGCATTTGGAAAGGACAGAAATTGAATTTTTGGGAGTGTTTGCATTGACACAGCCACATAATTTCTCCAGCAGTGAATGTACAATAATTTCAGATGTGTGCAAAGAGTGTAAGGAGAAAATTCTTGCACTAAACATGTCTGAGAAGGCCAGGAGAACAGAGATGGATACTCCAGGATGCTGTGTTTGCATCCATGGATGCAACAATCTCCCAAAGTGTTGGTTCTCCTATTGCATCCCTCAGTCCTTCAGCTTCCAGGAGTGACCTCAAAGAGGATCTGCAGTGGGATCCCCCAGACCCGGCCTCCACTGTGCCTAAAGAATCCCAGCCCAGTTCTCACATCCCTCTCCCACTTCCCAGAAAAGCCACTCCCTCTCTTTTTGTCACTTACTCATGAACTTTCTAACAAGCATTTGGTAACCTTTAATTAAAAAAGTCCCAAAGCACGGAGCTCAACAGCAGCTTTTCCACCAGGGATATCTGCCCTGGGAATTGCAGAGTAAAAGACATGCAAAGCTGGAAGGATGCAATTATTCACCAGGAAAATGTTTTCGGTCATAAAGATCTGGATGCCCGTTGGTTTGATATCACTAAATGACGTGGCAGCTTTTAATTTGAATTGTGAATCATCATCACATGGTCCTTCTGACTTAATTTCTTTTTTGTTTAAGCAATATTCATTTAAAGCAAGTGAGTCACTAGGTGAGGTCTGGCTTTCAGGCAGGAGAAGGAAGGGAAAATTCCCCACTGCAGCTCAAATCCTCAGGATCAAAGGTACCAGGAAAGCAGATTTTTAACTCAATGCTGAACAGAATTTTTTTTAATGCAATTAAGTGGATGATAAATTGCTACTGATCTGTGAAGAGGTAAAAGACAAAGGTCTATTATCATAATTGACAGTGGCATAAACTGGTTCTGATTTCTAAATCTTAGCTACCCAATCAAAGCTTGAAGCGGAGGGGAAATTCCACTTATTAATTGATGGACAGGGGAATTCTCATTTATCTGTATGATTTATCTGCACCAGTACAATGTGCCTGGCTAGGTCATGCTCCACCTATCTTATCCTAAAAAAAAAAAAAAAGATAATCCCTTCTTTTCTAACCTGAAACCTGCAGCACTACAGCCACTGTGCAGGCAGCATCCTCCATGTGCCATCTGCATCTGTGTGTTTTGGGGTCTGAGATTAATCACCTGCATTTTTGGGGTGCAGACACAGATCCCAATCCCAAAGGCAGCAGAACTGTGCCCAACTGCTGCCTTTTCACTGAGCTCTGATTGAAGTTTCCTCACATTTTAAAGATATGTAAAGATTTTACATTTGTTTATCTGCTGAAGACCAAGATTGGGGTTTTTTAGGCTTGGGCAAGGAACTAAGATAATAAATTCAGGTTATGTCCAGCTGTCACCCCTCTATCAATGAACAGGTCCCTCTTCTTCACCTGCTGCAGTGCAATCCCACTTTTCCCACCAGGAGATGGATAGGGCAGGGAAAGTGTCCATGCCATGGTGCATCATTCACTTCTTGCTTCCCAGAAAACACCTGCCCATTCCAGTCAAGCTCTCAAACACAAAAGGATTGTCAAATCCCATGCAGCTCCTCTTGAGAACAGCAAGATTTCAATCAGTACAAGGTGGGGTTTTCCTTTATGGTTTTTAAAATAGAAGGTGTAATTATACAAGAAGAAAAGAAAGGAAAACTTCCTCTTTCAGCCAAAATGTCAAAATAGTGTAAAACCCAAATATTCCACATGAAAAATTCAAAACAAATGAATGAAATGAATTTTTTCTACCTGAAAAAAAAATCTTCTGGCTATATCCTTCCAAGCACATAAAGCAGCTCTGAAAAGTCCATTTTCCACACACAGTCACACATCCACTTGTCAGCCCCTCCAGCTGCCAATTCTCAGGTCTTTGACTTATTTCTTTGCTCTTAAGAGACAGCAGCCAGATGGCCAAAATTGAATCTCCCTCCCAGCAGGGCAGGGGGAATGTCAGTACCTGCTTCCCAGCCAGCCCACAGAGAGCTCCAGGCTGCCCAGGCAGGGAGCAGATGCTGCCTGTCACTGAGCCACTGGCCCAGCTAGCACAAATCTTGGAGAAAAGCATGGGATAACTGGGAAAAGATGGCATTTTGTTCAAAAAAATAAAAAGGCACCCCATTTTCCTGCAGTCTTCTAATGGAACAATGAAATCAAACTCAGACATGTCAATGTTAAACTCAAACTGCCATAAGGCACAGCCAAAGGGTAAACTGAGGATCAGAATTACAGTTTTAGGCCAAATTCCACAGAAAAAAAATAAGTTTAGAGCTGGACAATATTTCAAATTGACACAAGTAACTTGCATATATCTGCTTCCAGATGCTCTCCATTCTGGGATAACTCAGGGCTTCAGGCTGGGCTTAATTTTCCCTGCTGTGAAGGGATGTCCACTTCTCCCAGACAAGTGACAGGATGAGAGGACACAGCCCCAAGCTGTGTCAGGGGAGGTTCAGGTCGGACATCAGGAGGAATTTCTCCATGGAAAGGCTGGTCAGACAATGGAAGGGGTTGCCCAGGGAGGTTTGGAGTCCCCATCCCTGGAGGTGTCCCAGGAAGGCCTGGACGTGGCACTCAGAGCTCTGGGCTGGGGACAAGGTAGGGATTGGGCACAGGTTTGGCTCAAGGATCTTTTCCAGCCTAAATAATTCTGGGATTCTCCATCCACACCCTGTCTGTGTAGAAATGGTTATTGCTTTTCCCTTCCTCCATTTCCAAGGGTTTAATCCCTACCCCATTCCCTCTCATGAGGCTGCCCTATCCAAATCAGCAATTAATTCCCATTTTTAGTGAATTCATCTACAATTCCTGCAAAGAGGACTCCCCAAAGAAACCATTTAGGAGCTGGTAATGAGGCAGGAGTCTGTATGCCAAGACATTTCTCCAGCCCTGCTAGAGGCAGCAGAATGTTCTGGAGCTGATCAGTTCCAGCCCTCCCTGCTCCTGTTCAACCCACAGTCCATCCCTGCAAATTCCATTTCCTCGTCAGGATGCTCATTAAAGGTGATTTGCACGTGGCAAAAGGGGTGGGTAGGGGGGCAGCAAATTCCCAGCACCAGCAGGGCTGGAAGTTCCCACTCTCCATGGAAAGTCACGTCTGCTGCTTCCCACTGTGCCCACAGGGCAGGAATTCAATGGTACATATGTCACTGTATTGATACCAAAAAGCCCAGATTGGCTTAATTTTGCACTCTTGCACACTTCAGTGCCACCTATTAAACTGCGAGGCTTCCAGACTTGCTCTTTCCCAAATTCCTCATAGTCAGTTATGTGCTTTAAACCACAAAGCAATAAATATTTCGGTAAGTTTTAATATCCAAAAAGTATCTCTCTACTCCAGATGTTAATGTTTTATTTAGGAACACCTCTAGAATTTTTGAGATGCTTCAGGAGAAAAGGTCTCTATGCATCTGCACACCAGCCATAGTAATTAGGTACACAGAGCCACCACCATATTAAAATGAAACATTATAATTAAACAAATGCATTCCAACCCTCAGGAAACTAAATTACCATGGAGACAGACAACAGGAAAACAAACCTCCAGCATCCGTTTTTGCAGATGGGCACTAGAATTGTACCAGTTGGTACAAAATGCTTTGGAGGCTCTCAGCAATATAACTTTTGTTTCAACAATAACATTATCACATAGCTTTTCTCACCCCCAAGTCTTTCTTTGCCCATCCATAATTAATCTTTTAACTCTCCCCATAACTTTCCTTCTCTGATACAACCCCAAACCTCTGCCCTCTCTGCAGACCCTGCCCCACCTTCTGCAGCCTTTGGTGCATAAAGCCAGCAGAGACCTTCAGAAATTCTGCTTTTCCTCTGGTCCCCACTGAACCCACTGCCACCAACACTGAGATTTTCCTTGCCAAGGCTTGGAAGAACCAATCTCGGCTTTCTAATCCTTTGGCATTATCCTGTCTTGGGTGTTTGGAGCCAGAGACTCCATTGTGCCTTGGCATTGAACCAAAGTATAGGAAAACCCCACACATTTGGGATATACAGGACAATATCTCTAGGCAGTTACAATAAACTTTGGAGGGGCTCTTTGAGGAGATTTAACCCTTCTCTTGAGGCAATTCTGGAAAGCCTGCTAAGATTACCCCACAACTTTGTAGTAAAGGTACTTAACCACAAATATTTACCCCACATCATATAATTACATAAATGTTGCATACCTGAATACTTGGGGCAAAATATTGACCTAACAAACCCCTCAGCACAGGCACTCTTTCGACTACAGCCTGTTGTCATGGACTGATTAACTTTTCAAGGAGGTATTAATGGTCCAGCCTCTTGATTTTTCACTTTTCAGCTCTGTTGCCTCTCAGCCTTGTAAGCCTATTATTGGATTGCTTCAAAACCTATTTACCTCTGAAGCCTCAAATTCCCAACTGTCAGGCAGAAAAGACATTTAGCAATTAATTTAATCCTGGCCAAGACATCTGTCAAGGCAAAGGGCAGAGCATAGAGTATGTTAATATTCATATTCTAGTATTATCAGAAATATAAAATACAGGTTGCATCACTGAGGTTATCAGTCTACACAGAGAATTTAATGAAGTCTGTGTCAGGCACAGCTTTCAAAGGTTTTCCCCAAGTCCATTAAAAACAGTGCTTTTTCACCCAAAGGGAAATACCTTGTTTGATACATTGGTGTACAGAAGAGGCCACAGCCTAAACCATCATTTTCCCCTGTTATTTTCACCAATAACATTCAGACTTGCAGTGCTCTTTGACAAAGAATCAAAATGCTGTGGCTTTACAGTATTTCCAGGCTCTGAAAGAATTCACTTTCATCACTTCCCCAATCTTAAGCAATTCCAATAAACCCTGGCACTGGCAGCCCTCAGAAAAACAAGCAGGGCCACACTTCTGGATTTTGAACTGGACTTCCCCCTCCAGCCTTTGCAATTTCAAGGCTGGAAATCCACAGCAATTTGTTTGCAACTGTCCTGAAGAGCATCATATCCCAGCTTTACACTTGGAATTCTTTGATTTCTGTCTTCCTGTAACCTGTCCCAGCCCTGAAGCTGGGGAGCTCTGCCAGGTGTGTTATTCCTGGGCTCATGTTAAGTAGAAACACATTTAATTTGGATTTCCTTGGTCCCAGACAGGAAGGACTGAAGCAGAGCAGGTGGTGCCTCCATGCTCCTGCCTGTCTCTTTCCAGCTCCAATGTGCATTTGACCATGTCCTGCATTAAACTCAACTTGGGAAAGCAGTTTGGGGAAAGGCAGACAAAAGCAATTTATTTCCCAGCCAGTACTGCAAGGAATAACCCTGTGTTCCTGTCAGTGGTAGGAGGGGCAGCTTCCCTCTGATACACATGGAGGAGCAAAGCAGAAATGCAATTTATGGCTTATACACATATTAATACTCTGATCAGTATCTGCTTTAAACATTTTTCTCCCTAAAAATATTTTCTTGTAAAAATCTGCTGTTACATAACTTGTTATTGTGACCTTATTAAATGACCTTGGGATGTTATATTTGTGCATATCATCCCCTTTTTAAGTGAGAGAGTGGCTGAGAAGTGTCCCTGCCTCCATCGGGTGACCTTCCTTTGTGGTGACACTGTCAGGGAGGGAAGAGGGCTCCATAGGTATCAACTCGAACAAATTGAGAAGTTCCACCCATCAGTTCAGCTTTTAAGGTACCAAAGCTCATCTAACATCCTTTTTGCCCAGAGGAAATCAGTTAAGGAACAGATCCATCATCAGCAGTTGCCACATTTAGCTCCTTCTCTTAACTCAGCTGAGGAGCTCCTTACAGAATATCTGCAGCTTTTCCTGGGAATGTGACTCCCAAGGGCCCTGAATCCCTGGCAGGATCCAGCCCTGCTCCTGGGCAGTCTCTGGTCCAGCCCAGGGCCCCTCACCATCCATCATCTCCTCTCTTCCCCCGGTGCCTGTCACCAGCTCCACATCCTGCCCGTTTGCTCCAGTGACAAATGGAGTTGCCACAGGCGCTTTGGGCCTTCCAAGGAGGGCAGGACCTTTCAAACAACTGCATTTTTGAGTGCTGAGCTAAATTCAGCTAAATTTTTTCTTGCTGTGTAATAGACTTTTTAGTTTTCTGCCAGAGATGTCCCCCTTTGAGTAAATAACACAAGAGGGACAGGAACTGGCACAAGCAGGACAATAAATTTTGATCTTAAAGGATGTTTTCATTTGGATAACAAGTCTCATTCCCTAAGAAACTTTTATTCATTCATAAATCATTTTCAAAAACACCATTACTAAAAATATTACACAACAAACACTAGCCCAGAAAACAGTGGGGTTTGTATTCAGATACCTGAAAACTGATGTAATTTCTCTCAACTTTTGCCTTTGCCACAATCAACACCGACACCAATCCCTCCATTGTCACCTCAGTCTTGCCCAAAGTCACAAAATTCTTTAGGTTGGATGGGACCTTCAGGAATCTTCTGCTCACCCTGTCCAAAGAGGTATGAGCCAGAGGGATCAGGACTTTATCCAAGGAGGTTTAGAACACCTCCATGGCACCTCCATGAAATCAAGGCTTCAGTCACAACTCTTCCTGCTTTTCCAAGGAATTTTCCTGTGTTTAGTCCTTCTCACATGGCTGCAGAATTGTCCCTCCTGTTGTCCCACTTGTAACCCTGCTCAGTGATTTTTTTTTTCTCAACTTCAGGAATATTTCACGTTAGTTGTGTACATTTATCCCACACCACTGGAAACCATTACACACATACAGATAATTTTCATGTAGGCACTTTACCCTTTTCAATTCCTTCTATATTTTATGCTCCTGTTTACTGCAAAACCAGAAATCAATTCCATCCTAGTTCACTTTTTACATTAAAGGTATGAAGTAGCATTACAGCAGAGATAATCTGGATTTTCACTGAAAATAAAACTCTTCCAATTTCTATTCTACTTGGGAAAGAAATATGCTCATCTGCAAATCCACCAGATGTAGGGGAAAGAAAGATAAAGCAAAACTCATTCTTAATTTTGATGAAAGATTCAGATTTGCTCTGCATTTCATAAACAAAGTCCTGGGAAATCCTAGCAGCACTCCAAATTAGGAAGGAGAGGAGCAGAGGGGAAAGTACAATCTCAGACTGGGTTTTGAAAATATGAACATCAAAATCAAATACTTTCATATAGAGCAATGCTTCAAGAGTGACAAAAACATCTTCAAAAGCTATCAAATTGCTGTACAAAATTTTATCTACCAAAGTCATTCTTTTTTCACTGTTCATTTTACCCACAAAAGATTCTTTCCCTGGCACCAAGAATGACAAAACTCACTTGTTCAACCACAGCAGTTTGGAAACTGGAAGGGCAACAAACCCCTTTTGTTTGGTCAGAATGAAAAGGCACAAAGATTTATAAATCACAGCGTTTGGATTTACAGGTCTGCATTTCCAGGTATTCTTGCTGTCAAGGGAGGTTGGTATCCAAAGTACAAAGCCCTCAGGCTTCCTGACCTGGCTGGAAAGGGAATATAAGGGAATAGTGTAATATTATAAGATTTTTAAGTGCAAAATTATGTAGAAAATGGTACAACATTTTGGATTTCACCCATTTTCCACGTGGACTTTCCCTGTGTGCATTTTTCTGTCCTAGACTGACTCCACAGGTTCATGTTCCTTCATTGCTGCAGGAGATGCAACATCCAACAGTTTCAGTATTCCCACACTTAAAACCAGCAACACTTTCAGAAATTTCTCCATATGGCAGAACATTTTTTATTTTCAAACCAATTCTGAAGCCGGTATTGAAAAAAGACTTTCAAGAACAGACTGTCAAGGCATTTATTGGTAAAATTAAATAATGATACTCTGTTCATCTCTCAGTGTTTTGATTAATTGTATACCTGGTTAATTGCATATTTAGATGATTGATTTCAATCATGCAGCTGCATGATTGAAAATATTCAAAGTATTTTCCTGTCTCTATCAGACCTACAGAAAACACATTGGTGCCAATGAAGCATTTCCACCCCATTCTCTATTTTCCATAATAGTCATTCTTTCACCTATTTCTGTCCTAAAAACAAAGCACATATATTTTAGTCACATCTCTCTCAATTATTTTCACCTCTTTAAAGGCACAAAGGAAAACTTTCTCTCCCTGGTGTTTCCAGCTCTGCTCTCCTGCCTCAAAGAACAGGTACAACACATCCTGCTCTGTACCTGGAGCTGCTGAAGGATTGCCTTTTGGTCAGGCACTGTTTTACAAGGCAAACTCCCTTTTCTTTGCTATTCCACCCCAAAATCAGTTCTAAATGTTCCATATCAACTCCTGATATCTCCCTGGCTGCACTTGGAACCTCAGGAGGGGCTCCTGGCGCTCAAACTGCTGGCACAGGGGGTTCACAGCATCCATTCACACAAGAATCTTTCCAGGGATGCAGAAATGAGCAAACAAAAGACTCTGGATGACCTGAATTATCCTCTCTTGTCTGGAATTTACACTGGTTTGGGGAATGCTTAAAATCACAGGAATTTACAAGCCAAATTAGTATTCCTGTGATCATTGTGAGCAGCAGTTTTAATGGACTGCCTGATTTTCCCAAAATGAGACCAATTATTTTCACAGATATCTTTCATCATCATCTACACAAGCTAATAAATCCCCACTTACCAACTAAACCAGCCATTCATTTACCACAGCTTCTGAAGGGCTCTCTATCTATTTTTATTTGAAACTATGATTTCTATTTTCAATGACCATCATTTGTTTGAGGCATTTCCCTTTCAGGCAATTATTTCAATTTGATACTGGATGTAAAATGTTAACATTCAATAAGACATTTTCTAAACGGGTAATTTATGCTGCTTTATTCCGTTTATAAAACTGTACAGAAGCTGAAGAACGAGTCATTTATATAAATTGGAAAAATTTAGACTGCTGTTAGCAGGAGGATCTGGAGCAAACAAAGCTAAAATACTTTTAAAAAACCCAAATCAACAAAAAACCCATCTTCTGGAATTCACAGAAATCATCAAGAGGCTGGATTTGAAAGAAAAATTATAGATGTGATCTTGCAATTCTCCAAGAAGGTGTGAATGAACAGGGCTATGGAAACAGGATAAAGTTCATTAAAAAGGGTGGGAATCACTGTGTTGAACCAATTTGCTGGAAAACGTTAATAAAAGATTCAACTATCTGCTGAGCTGTGGAAGTTTTTGTGGATTGTTTTCATCTCACTGTCCAATCATACAGTGAAATCCCCAGGGAGTGGATAAATGTGACACCACTACATCTCCATTCAGGAAGCATCCGTGCCTTGCACTTGGAGCTGATCCTTCAGCACAGAATATTCAGCTCTGATTTTCCAGTGCAGCCACAAAACCCTCCAAACTCCACCGTGCAGCTGGCACGAATACAAATATTGCTGTAGTCACGTTTGGAAACATACCTGGAGCCGGGAGAGTTTAGGGAGAGTAAATTGGGCATAATTAGCATTAAAAATAACGTTAGGTGATGTTAACATCAGGCAATTATCCCTTTTAACAGCTGCTAAGTAGTGTTAATTGGCTGCTATGGACTCCAGCTTGCCACGTTTTCCAGAGCAATGCCTCCATCAACACACAGCAATTACCCAAAATGTACCGGGTGACATCGGGAATAATGGAAATGTCAGAAACTCCGCTTGGAACGAGGGGCTCGAATTAAGATTTCAGACTGCTGCTGTAAAACTGATCTGATTTTCCCAGCTGAGCCAAGCTGAAGGGAAGCACTTGCCTGGTACTTTACAAATCATGGAATACCTAAGGATGGCCGGCACATCCCTGTATCCCATAAATCTGTCAACACCGCTGACACGTATTTGTAAGAAAAGCCAGGAAGGGAAACAAAAATTGAACACAAACAGCCACCACAGACTGCTTAAGTGCTGAAGTTTCTGGAAAAAAAAAAAAAAACCCCAGGTAAAATCAAGACCAGAGGTTGGAGCCTATGGGTCCCAGTTCAGCTCATTCCCAGGGAATTTAATTCACTTCCTAGCCCCAAACCTTCATTTAACAGATGTTTAGATACCAATTGCAAAACCGTAATTTTTCCGAATGTGTAAAATCAAATCGAGCTGGATTACAACTTTCTGGAACTCCAGAAATTCTTTAGAACTTGAACACCTTTATAAGGACAGAAAATATGTTGAAAAGCAGAAAAACTTTGAGACAAAACAAAAGGAACAAGAGGAGCTTGACTCTAAAAGCCCATTTTTTTCTGACTCATTTAAGGTAATTTCAATACAATCAGCATTTCTGTTGTGATTCAGACACTTCCAGTAAATTAATCCTCTAAAGCCCAAATGAAATAACAGAGAGAAATAATATTACTCCAATTAATAGCAGGAGGATTTTTTTAATCATTTCTTTGTGGACTTCATGACTCATTATTGCAGCCAGGTGTGGAAGCCCATTCCTACAGGCAAAACCTCTTTTTAGTGCAACCACAAACTGCTGCTCACTGACAGCAAGCTAACCAGAAGAATAAATACATGAAAATCTGAGGAGTCTTTAATTTTAACCAGATATTTCTTGACCAAAAATGTAAGAAAAAAACTAAATCTTCCTTCATAAACTTATTTTTCTTTGGTTGTTTTTGCCTAGAAGCATTAAATAATAGCCAGAACAACCTAAAGGCCTACAGGAAGGCTTCCTGCTCTGGGACTGTCTTCGGTTATCCAAAGTTTTGCTGAATAGTGATGCCAGTGGTTAATTGATTTTTTTAATGGAGTTCTATTATTCATGGAGTGACAGAGCAAGGGGAAATGGTTTCACACTGACAGAGTAGGGTTAGATGGGATATTGGGCAGGAATTGTTCCCTGGGAGGGTGGGGAGGCCCTGGCACAGGGTGCCCAGAGAAGCTGTGACTGCCCCATCCCTGAAAGTGTCCAAGTGTCCAACTAACTTTGACTTACACCCCCAAAAATCCCATCAGATCAAGTAATTAAGCATCCAGAGATGAGCTTTGCAGTTAAATTTCCTAATTACAAGTTATTCCTCCAAGATTTTTGTCAAGCCAGTGCCCACTTACACATACCCCCAAAACACTGCTCTTACCAGGTACTTAAAAACTACTGATGGGTTTGTGATTCCCTTTCCAGCAGCCAGAACGGAATTTTAAGCAGGAATTACTGCAAGGTGGGATGAACACAGCCACAAATAAAGCCACAGCACTAACACATTGTGTATATTCATTTTTGGCCCATGTGTCTCTGATTTATGACCACATAACGTGATTTAAGGTAATACCAATTTTGAAATGCAGTCTCCAGACAATAAAGCTTTGCCCATTTCACTGTACCCTGATGTATAATCCAGTAACAATCGCTGTAGACCTTAAATCACCTTTTCACCCAGCAGTTTCAATACCACAAGAAGATTGGCCCGTGACTGATGTCTCACACAGCAGGAATTCCTCATGAGGACACTCTTAATAGCTGGGTGAACATATTTTGTTGGAAATAAGCCTTCAGACCCTGACTAATTCAGTCGTGGTGCCATTTGAGTAAAGCACTCCAATTTTACCCTCCTATAGATGTATTTCTTCTCACATTTTGCTTTCTCCTCTTGTTCCTAAAAAAGCCTTTCCATCACCACGAAATCTGCATGAACATCTTCACCTCTGCTGGTCATTTCTGCAACCCTTCCAGAAGGTTTCGTGGAGATGAATGATTTGTGCAAGGGAAATGTTTTATTCATGTTTCAAAATGACCCAGATGAAACCTAAAATAATAATTCACCCCTCTCTGTTTATAAGAAGAAGGTTATAACTTGGATTTAACTGGAAAGTTTTAAATAATTGCTAGTGACAAATCATTTTCTCGCTGGAACCTATTTATAACTTGTCTATAGATAGGGCTGGACTCAAATGCTCTTATTTTAATAGCCATGAAGGTGCTAGAAAAGTCATTTTTAAGCTTATATTGAAGCTTTCACTCTACTTGAATCTACATGTACATAAAATCTAGAGGTGCATAAGGCAGGTAAATGGATTAACAGCTTCTCTGGTGTAAAATCAGTGATTTTACTGAGACACCCAAATATTTGAGTGACATCAACCAGACTGGGCCAAGCAGGGACCTCCAGAATTCAAAACACGGGAAGTGCTTAAAAGCATCCACAAGATGATTTTGTTTCCAGTCATTCCATTATCTATTCCAGATTTTTATGTGCAGCTTCCCTGCACCTTGCAGACCCCAATACCCTCCAGACCTTTGGAACAGAACTAGAAAATAGCTACAGAATATTCACAAGTCACCTCTTTTCCCTCTGTCAGCACCACACTCCAGAACAACATTAAACAAGAAAACAAAACTTCTTCCCATATTTTTAGTGGAACAATTTACCTGGAGTTCCCAAAGTTGTCTTCCCTTTAATAGCAAATATTAACAGTGTTTATGTGTAAGTCCTTTCTCAGTCCTACAAGATTCAGATTCTAGATTTGATCCAGGGCTATTGGTTTGGGTTTTTTTATCAAAAAAGCTCTTCATAATTTAATAATTATTTTGGCATAAAAATCCCCACATGAGATACATAAGGCTTGAGACCACAGATAAGCAGAGGACCCTCCCAAAAACATTTACTAAGATTATTTCTAGCAACTCTATTGGTAAAATGGGACAAAGTGGATGGAAAAAAAAATGGCATTCACCCTTCACTCCTCTCCAAAAGCAAATAAAAATGTTGAGGCTTCTTGATTGCTGCTTACATTATGATGAAAAACTGCATTTTTTTTTTACATTCCTGGTGGTAGAGCCAAAGAAGGACCCACACCTATGGAAAAGCTGTTGGGATCAGATCAGATTTAAGCTTCTGTTGCACTTGTAGGCACTGACACACTTTGTGAAGATGCTGAACAGTTTTCATAATGTCCAATTAGTGCACTATCAATAAAGTTGCTCATATAAATATATACACATAAAAGATGAAACTGATGTTCCAGCTTCTTCAGAGTAGCATAATTATCACAAGATTGATTTCATTGTGACATCCAAAAAGCCCCCAGAAGTCCCACTATTTATAGCAGTGCATCTATAACCACCAGACATGAGGCCTATTTTCAGACTCATCTTTTATTATGACTTCCCTTGGAGAAAACAAACAAAAAAAAGCCATAAAAATGCAGCAAATAACTCAATCAGAGCAGTCTCACTGTAAATGATGTCTCCAGAAACATTTGCTACTCACTCATAAAAATATCTCTGCAATCAGTATTTGTCAGAAGTCTGTAAACATTCCCATTCCAGCATTTTTAGAGGCTCGTGGTTGATGTGTTTCAGTTTTGATAAGCTACATAAAACTCAGGCTAAATCCTACTCACTAATGAAGTTTATTACATGAAAAAAAAAAGCCAAGAATTGAAGAAAAAAATGTAGTTGGGTTGAGAAGGGAATTCCAAAATTATATCAAGAAGAGTGGCAATAATTAATGAAGGGGTTATAATTAAATGTTCTAGAACCAAAATATTAATACCCAGAAATTTTTCAGCCTAGGTGAGTTTATTTCATGCCATCAAACAGTGGCACTTCTTTTATCTGACATTTAATTTTGTTCAGGCTGTAACAAGTCAGTTACTCAGGTGCTAAGAACAATTGCAAGTATCTAACAAGTGAAATTTATGCCAAGACACTGAGGTCCTGTTAGGTAAATTTAGCAAAATTGCCAAAATTACCACTCCTTAACAGATTGTGCTGGAGTCAAACAGCTTCATCCTGAACTTGCTACCAATTTATCATGAGCTACAAAAATATACGACCCTAAATTGCCTCTTTTCCCATGGTCACTGCTGGAAAACAGAGCACCCAAGGTCTACCATTGAAGAGGAGACATTGGAATTTCAAAGGAATAACTGAGCCAGCTGAACCCATGCATTTTCCACAGGAACCGTTCCATACCCTTGAACTCCCTTGTCTCCCTTCCACATTAAACACAGGGAAAAGAGCACTTCCCAATTTACCCCCAAAGATCAAGTGGGAAGATGATTGGCAAGATTTCCTAGGGCACCCAGCTGCTACCAAGGGGTGGAAACATCACCCAGTTAAAACTGCTCACCATGGGAGGAAAAACATCTCTCAAATGTGCTTTCATAGGAGTTCAAGTGTGAGAGCCCTTCCCTCTCAATATCAGACTTAATTTGATGGCAAATTGTCTTCAGAAGTCAGTGATTATTTAGTAGTTAAGTTTCACTTACTTCGATTTCTTAATGAACTGAAAAATCTTTAAGCGCAAAGGTCTTTAGATCCCTGATGAGCTGTTACAGATATTTCCGTGCTAATTCCATCACCTTGGCCATCTCTGCAGAAATATAAATGGGGAAGCTCATCCCCATGGATCATACTTTGTCAGGGAGCCCAGCAAGCCCACGATCCCTCCTTGGCTCCAGATCTGTTCCTGGGAGACCTTTGCTCATCAAAGACATCCGAGCTCCCAACGAGCTCCTCTGCCTCGGGCAGGTTTGATAAATAAACAATTGTGACAGCAATGTCAGAGCAATGACAAAATCTATTAAATGCCACCCAGGATGTGACTTTGCTCCTTCTGAACAGGCTCAGACCCAGCACAAGCACAAGCTGAGCTTTTTCCAAGCTTTTCAGGCCACACCCCTCCACCAGAGTTCACTTTAAATATGTTTGCGAATTGTTTCTCAAGGTTTATTATTTTAAAAGTTCTGTACAATGTTTCTCAAGATATATTTTTATAAAGTTCTGTAAATCCTTTATCAAGGTTTATTATTATAAAGTTCTGTAAATTGTTTCTCCATGTATATTGTTTGTAAAGTTTTGTACCTGAAGCAAAAAGCTTTTACTAAGAGAATGGCATTAAGAAATACATTTACACATGGAATACAACGAATTCACAGGAAATGGCCCCAAGTTGCAGCAGGGGAGTTTTATATTGGATATTAGGAAAGTTTTCTTCACAGAAAGAGTTGCACCAGGTTGTGCAGGGTAGTGGTGGAATCACCATCCCTGTGAGTGTTCAAAAAATATGTGGATGTGGCACTTGGGGACATGGGTTAGTGGTGAGCATGGTGAACTTTATGCAAATGTAGTTATAATTGCAATTTTATTTCTTTGTTTAGATAACAGAATCAGAAAAAGGCATTTCCAGACTGGTCATTCAATGCACCACTTGCATTGACAAGAAAATCAGATCAGTGCTAGGAGTATATTTTGAATTTCACATGAGATTCTTATTTTTTTCCTGTGGAATAATATCTGAAGGAGGAACACCTTTAAATTCTGTTTGCATTGTATTTTTTAAGGTTTAAACCTTTCTCTTCACAGAATACTTTCACAGAATAGAGTAGTTATTTTTATTTCTGCTAACTTTTCCCATTTTGTTTGTCAAGGAAACAAAATTAAAATAGGAATTACAGCTGACAGGTTATTGTTTGATCAAATATTCCCTTTTTTGGCAGTGAGAGCTTTGAGTTTAGATGCCAAAGTGGGAAAAGGGTTCCACAGGGATTGGGAGATGATGGGAATGTTTCAGATTACAGTAACTGCCCACTTGATGTGGAAAGCTGGGAAACTCCAAAAGTCACCAGCAAATTGTTGTACAAAATTTAATGTGGATTATTTGCCTTATGAAAAATGAAATTATATTTCCTCAAGAAAAAGTAATAGCACTTCTATGTGCTTCTATCAGCATCTCAATCAAGCTTCTATTTTTGGGAGTTAGATTGTAGCCAAACTACAAGACATTGCTCTGAGAACATGAAACAGGAAAAAAAATTATTTTAGCAGCAAAATTTTAAGGTGTATAAAAAAAACCCTGAAAAAAAATTCCTTTAACTCTAATTTGCCTCAAATGGAAATGAGCAGCGATTCATTTTGGCACAGCAGTTCCAGACATGTTCAGGTCTATAAATGGCTCCAATTATTAATCACTGGTTAAATATTTACCTCACAGAGCCCTCATGGCAACAACAGCCTTGCTCCTTGGTTTGATCAAACCAATCCCTTTCCAAAAGCAGACACAACCATTTCCAGGCTCATCTGCTTTATTACTGCATCCAAAATATTTCTGATTTCCTTCCCAACTCCTGCTTTCCTACCTGCAGGAGGAATATTAACTTGGGATATAATGGGAATTGAGATGAACAATTAACACCTCCCTGCTTCTACTGGGTTTATTTCTATCTTAGTTTGATTTACATCCGTTCACAACCCTGTGGTTGAATGAATAAAGCCACATTTGTAAGCTAAAAATTGTTCAAGGCCCCAGTAAAATGATACAATTTTGAATTTTACCTCACAGAGGTAAGGCTTGATCCAGAGAAAGGAAAAAATTCAAGATCAGCCCTCCCAAATCAATTAATTAGAAATACTCTGTTAGCAATTAAAATTAGACATCCAAAAAATAAATATTTGCCTTGTCACAATTTCAGCAAGAGGGAAAACCCTCTGGACTTCAGCAAAGCAAAAACCTCAGTGCTGTGAAGCTGCACCATTCCATTGAGATGAACAAGAAAATTCTGCTTTATCCATACCCAAAAAGCTCATTTTAGCAGGGTTTTTATATCAGAGTTTGTCAGCACAGGGACACAGATATAAATCCAAATTAACTGAAAACAGGAAGTTAAAGGGGATTAGTTAAAACTGCCTTAAAAACTCTGAAGCCTCTCAGACACACAGAATTAACAAAGCTTTATTTCAGTTTTGCTTAATTCACTTCTAAGGCCAATTTAAGACCACTTGATTTCTAAGTCTCTGGTTGCCCACAAATCAAAATAACCCATTTTCAAAATCCACTGGGATTACTTTTCCCAGATATGCTCACAAAAACAAAGCCTAAGAAATCCTGATAAATCCTTTGGAAGACTGCTGAATAGGAATCACTGCTCCCCATTTCCTCAGTCTCACCACCACTGAAAACATTCATTATTATAATTAGATTTTAACAATAAAGTTCTGTGGTAAAATACACCAAATGCCTTCTGACAGTTCTTATGTCTCCTCTACTAGTCCCAGTAACAGATAATTACCTTTTTTAATGTGAAAATCATAATTTCTTGCAATGCAGCACTAATGCCAGGCTCAACTGCTGTAATTTCTGTAAATTAAGTTTCCCTTGAACTTGACCTGAATGAAACCATCACAGAAATCCATCTGTTCCTCTGCTCCAACACCACAAAATTTCAATTTTTAGCATTTTCCCTTTCTAAATATTTACTGACACCCAAATGCCAACGTGAACTCCTCCCTCCAGCCCATTGGTGACTTCAGGTGGTTGCAGATTTATCAGACAAATCTAAACTGAGGTCAAAATAAAGTGGAATGAGAGAGAAGGATGTTCCCTCTTGTTGTGTCCTGGAGGAGGCAGCACCTGGAGCACTGCCCTGCATTCTGGACATCACAATTTGAGAGTGAGAGTGGATGGATAATCCTGAGAAAAGCCACCAAAACTGGGTAGGAAATCAGTGGTGGCACTTGGGGACAGGGGTTAGGGGGTGACACTGCTGGGATAATGGTTGGACTTTGTCTTAAGGGGTTTTTCCAGCCTAAAGGGTTCTGTGATTCCATGAGTCTTGGCTCTAGAGAATGGACAACTGAATGGAAATACAACTGCCGAAAGGGCAAAGAACTACAAGGATGGAGAGAAAACAAAATAGAAAAAAAATTTAAAAAATAAATAAATAAAGGCTAAACAAAATAAATAGGATTAATAATAAAAATAAAATTAAGAAAATAAAAATGAAACAAAATAAAATATANTCTAAAAAATTCCTTCTTTCCAAGCCATGTGGGTGTGGCACTTGAGGACATGGATCAGTGGTGGCCTTGGCAGTGCTGGGGAATGGTTGAACCTGATGATCTTAGAGGGCTTTTCCAACAATTCCATGATTAAGGAATCAAATAGGGAGAGTGTGGTGTGGCCCAAGCAGTCCCTAAGCTGACTCCAAAACCTCTTTCTCAGCCTGGAATGAAGATCCCACCCTTCAGCAGCTGCTTCCTTTCATTACTGCGATTTTTCTTCTGCACATCTGACAAACTCTTCACCCCCCGCACAGATTTTTCCTTAGTTTTCTGTTCTTTTTTATTTTATTTTTTTGTATTTATCCTTTTTCTGTCATTCTTTTAATTTATTGATAGCACCAAGGGCTCACATCTGTGCTCACATAAGGCTCCCAGTGAATTACAGCAGGAACTGCAGTTATTATATGCAAATTCTCCAATACATGCAAAATCTCAAATTCTCAACATCTTATAGTTTGCTGGGAGTGCCACAAGCAAGAAAATGGGAATCACGCAGCCCATTTTTTGGGGAAAATGTATTCTACCCATATGAGTTCCCCCCAGAACAATTAATGTGTCATTTCCTCCCTAAAATATCTTTATGCCACACATATCCACAAAGTGTATTTACACATCCCAGTTCTGTCTGTTGGAAAGCTTCTCCCTCAGAAAACCCCTCTCCAGTAGTTTATCCCATTTATCAACAGAATATGATTAATACATTCAAAACCTCTTAAAACACACAAATCTTGCATTTCACCTGAACAGAAGGGTCACAGAAAATGTGCATCAAGCTTTCTTTAATACTTCCCAGAATCATGGAATTATTAAGGTTGGAAGACACAAAGAGATCTGCATTTGTGCCCTGGTCTGGGGGCAAGGTGGGGATCAGCCACGTGTTGGACTCCACCTTGGAGGTTTTTCTGAACTTCTGTGATAGCAGTGCAATAAAAAAACCACAGATCTTCCCCTGGAAGGGATGCAGATGAGCACAAGTTCCAGGGAAACCCATCCTCCCCTACCATCAACAGCTTCCCTGACCACAAAACAATTCCTTCAGCTCTGAGTGACTCTCAAGATACAGTTCCCTGCATCCTCTTAAAAGCCTGTAAGGTGCAAGATTGACACAGGACATCATAAATCTTCTGTCTAAAAAGTCCCCATAGCTCAAGGACTTGAGGCTTATTGTATTTCCTTCACAGCACAAAGCAAAGTCCCATCCTCTATCTTAACATTCAAAATCTATTCCCAGCGAGAAAACAACTTATTAGTAAACAACCAACATTTCCCACAGTGAAAACAATTTATTTCCCACCGAGAAAACAACTTCTGAGCAGAAAGCAGACTGGAAAGGCAATCTGGGTTCTGCAGAGCAGCAGCTCATCAATAACACCACTTTCAAAACATGCATTATAACGACCTCGATTAGAGCGAGCATGGGATGGTGCATTACATCAAATGCCTACATTGCTGCGACTCCCATCCTGACAGGAAAAACATTTCAAACCTCCTAATGCTCCATGTGTAATCCTGACACACCTGGAAGTCTTGCTTTAGAAACTGGGAAGTGAAGCCTGGCATGTTTACATCTCCAACAGCCTCCCTGGGAAATGGAGCCATCAAGGACAAATCACAATTTCCATTTTTTATTCCAGCAAGATTGCTTGAATAATATAAAGGCTGCTCTCAGAACATGATTAAAATTAAGGTTTGGAGGAAGGAAGCGTCCCAAGGTGTGCTGCAAAAAGGAGAAATATAAAGAAAATTAAAGGTGTTGTGTTAACCATGAGTTCGCCTCTTAGCAGGGTAAAAATGTGTGACATGAACCCTATAAAACAAATAAAAACATGGAAAAAGGATCAAAGCAGGCTTGTTTTTACATTAGATGTCTAGAATTCAAAGTTGGGAATTAAAAATAGCTTTGAAAATAAAAAATACCAGCAATTAACTTTGTCTTTTGTTGACAGGAGCTTTGCTCACATATCCACACCCTGCATTTCCCAAGCCCCAGCTCTAAGGAGCTCATGGTTATCCTCCATCGAGGCAATCCATGGTTTTTTTCATGTTTGTGCAGCATGATCAGGGATGTTTGCAGAACTATTCATCATTTCATTCCATCCTGTCTAGAGTCACTGAGTGTTCCTTGAAGCAAAACAGCTTCAAGAAAGGTTTCAAAGCAGAGGAATTAAACAAGGAATGCACCGGTACCTTTAAGTAAAGTCATTCAAGAGAGCTTGGTTGTGATTCATCATACACAGCATGTTTTCAAAACTCAAAGTCTTTTTTGTTATTTTTTCCATTTTTTTGGAGGAATGGAGGGTTTCTCCTCCATCCTCACTTTACATTCTATAAGTCTTGTACCATTGGCATTCTGATGTCCAATAACTGCAAAAGTGCTACCAAAAATATTGAATTATTTTTCATTTTTCCATGGTTTTGTTTACTGCTTTTCATAATACACTAATCAGTTCTCCCTTCATTATGCATCCCAGTCATGAATAAACTACAAATCAGGACCTCCAAATTTTCTCCCAGATGAGACACTTCTAAGTGGTGCCACCACACCACAGAAGCCTTGGTATTCCTTAATCAGGGAAAAGGGCTGCATTCATGTTGATCTGGATCACATACAATGAAGTAGAAGCTGTTTTCTGATGTGGAATTAGTTCATAAAAATCAATACTGCCATTTTTCCAAAGTGCCTGTGTGATACGGCAACACACAAAAGGAAGAGCCAGAGACACCTGTGTCCAGGTTCAGAGGAAAGGAAAGAAGGGGCACAAGACCCACCTTCTTTATTTTTTATATCCATTTGGAAATCACTACTCATTGGAGGAAATCAGTTCTTCCTCCCTCAACTACAGTGGTCAAAGGAAACGTCCATCAAAGTTCTGTGTCCATGAGAAAGGAATGTGAATGATAAGATACAATTACAATAACATAGCTATGTTTACAGAAAATAACTGTGAGAGAGAAAGTAAAATCATCCGGCTGCAAAAGCAGGGCAACATCTGCGGATGAGGACCTTCCAAGCCTGAATTCCCAGCCGGCACAGGGAAGACCCAGCAGCACACGGGTCAGTGGTGTGAGCAGACCCAGACCCCACAGTCCCACCATTCCCAACCTCCTTGGCACAGAAAGCCACAGCACTAAAGCCAAGCCCCTTCCAGAGCCATGCCAAGAGCTGGGAAGCTTTGAGGCCGTGGTGAGGCAGGAAAAGCAGGAGTGAGAAGCCGGCGCTGCTCAGAGCTGTGATTTATTTCAGGTTGGCAGCTCGGGCAGCTCCTGTGTTTTCCTCCAACCTGTTCACTTGATGGATGGGCCTGGCAGGAATGGGCAGGGAAGCTCAGGAGGTGACAGCAGCCTGCCCTCAGTGCATGTTTGGGTGATGAACCAGAAGGACCCGAGCAGCTTTTGAGCAGAGGGAGGGAGACCGACTGCAGAAAAGGGAAAGAAGGCCACAAAACACTTGAACACAGAGTAAATCTGTGGGAATCTCTGACTTTACATCACTCTGAAAGTGATGTTGGGCAGGATCAGAAGGAGGCCTTTTACAATTTTATCTTTTTCCTATTGCATTTCATATTGTTGAGGCTGAGCTTTGCCATATGGAATCTATGAGTGGGTGCTCATGCAGGCACAGCTCCCATTAGTGTCACAGCGAGCTCCTGTGTTCCTGCTTCTTGAGAGGAGAGCAGCTCCCCTGGGACAGGACTCCTTTCAAAGAAAAACCTACCAGAACTATTGAGCAAAAATACTTGAAATTTTCAAACCCTTCAGGCAACCATTATAGTTCTGCTGGTCCTTCAGAGGAGCTCATAGGGCTCCATTATCCAAAATAATATTAGTTTTTGATAGCTGGCAGTAACTCAAAGCACTTGTGACATGAGAGGAGACTTCAGTTACACTTCAAACAAGAGCACGAGCAGGTGGCTACTTTTTGAATCTGTCTCTGGCTTCCTGAGCAAGAAGTGTTTGTTTTTAAAACCACCCACACTGAGTAGCTGTGTTCTGAGAGCTTTTATCCCCACAGCAGGACAATTCCTGGGCTGCTCCCAGCAGTGAGGCTCTCCACAGTTAAGTGGAACACTTGACCCAGGCCAGCCTGGAGTAGCAGCAGAAATGAAGGGGAGCTCTGCACTAAACCCTGGGCTGAAGGTCACTTTTCCAGTATATTTTGGCCACAGATCACCCCCTCCCAGCACTTCTCCCATGGCATGGAGCAGCCCCCTGCTCTTCCCAGGGGTGGGAGGATGGCAGCATGATCAGCAGGTCAACAGAGGGATAAAGACTTTAAATAAAGGGCACAAGGTAAAACTCCTCTTTTCCACCATGTGAGCACAGAGGACAAGTAAACACAGCTCTCAGTGCCTGTGGAGAGGTGGTGACAGCACCTCGTGGGTTTATTAGGGACCAGCCTCTTGTTATGAAAACACTTCCATACAGCTAATTACAGCTTTCAGTAATACACACAGCACTGAAAGCTGGAGGGGGGACTTCAAATATATCAACATTAGAAACCAATTTCCCTACACTATAAACTACACATTGCATTTTATGGCAGTGGCGTGGAGAGCTTGGCTTTTCCCTTCCCCTGGAAAAGTAAACAAATCTTGTCCAAACCAATTCAACACAATCATCTAATAAACTTAGTAGCAGCACTTCCTGATGCTCCATTTCCATTACCCCTGTGTTTTCCCTTCTCTCCCCAGCACTACTGTAGCTTTTTTCCTCTATAGCACAAAAGCATCAATCTCTGTCCCATCCAGAACGGGAACTGTCATTGTGGCCAGTTGTGCTGCCAGGGAGAACAGGTTTTGCTCTGTTTCATTAGCCCAAAACTTATATTTTAAGGAGACTGCTGAGCAGGGAGAGCAGAGGTTGGAGCAGCAGGAGGAGGTGCAGCAGCATCCCTGGCAAAGCCTCACTGCCTGTCCTAGCGGGGTAAAGTGATGGAGAGTGAAACATTGGCAGAATCTGTTCTGGAGCTTTATGGAAAACCTGCCAAAGGCATGTAAATGTGTATTTATTCAACTTCTGTGTAATTACACCAGAGTTCACACACCCAACACATCCCCCAGGATCCAACCCCTGCTCCAAGCAGAGCAACAGTCAGAGGCAACTCCTGCCGCGAGGAGATTCCAGCCCAGTCCTTGAATCAGAGACCCCAAGTGCTCACAGACAGAAGGCACAAAGAGGAGGTGATGTGGAAAAACTTTAAAATATGATACAAGCACATCTGAAAAGAAATAGTGAGAACTTGATGGCTGCTGGGTCTGACAAGCACAGGCAGCCTGGCAGGCAATCACCCTCTCCCCAACTGTTCAAAAGCAGCGAGTGTCCCCAAACCTGTGCTAAAAAAGCAGAAGCTAAATGGAGCAGAGAAGATGGCCAGAGTTCAAATTCACTTCTGGAAAGCCAGACAACAGGTTTTGCAGTCAGTGAGACACGAGGAGAACGATGTTCTGGTTTGTGTATTACAATGCAAATAGATTGCAAACAAGTTCCTAATCTCGGCGAGGTTCAGAATAAACCTGAGTTAATTAAAGCTGGCAGGACTTCTCAAAGAAATACAGCAGTCACCGTCAACAAGTATTTGCTGCAGTCACACATACAAAAATCTTGTTTATTATTCTGCAAGTATGGCTGCGGAAGCAGACCATGAAAATTTTGGCCAGTGACACAAAGCATCTGCTTGCTGAGATAGATGCTCTGCACAAGCTGTGTTGCACAGTACTGAAACAATTGCCCTGGAATAACAACACTCTCCTGGTTTCTCCTCAAGGATCCCTCCCACCAGAGCCCAGTTAACCAGTTCTGTCCATGAACGTGCATATCAAGCATTTAAAAAATAATCCTACATATCGCTGTGCCTGGAAAAGTTGTTTAGCAAAGAGCATCACTGGCATGGAACACACTTCTAATGCTTTGCAGGGGAGAAGAGGGAATATTTTTCCTGTTTTTTTGCCACTCAGCTTTGTTCAGAGACAAGATTTTGGTCAGTGTATGTCCATCCTGTGAATGACAAACTTGTCCCAAAAGTGGTTAACTACTAACATTTAAATTAGGAAGATATTCCTTAGTACTTTGCACAGTGCAGTTACTACATCACAGATCAACCTACACATATTTGGTACCTCCCAACTCAGCAGCATTTCCTCCCTTTAGTTCCTCAGGAGCTTCTGCAGCTCAGAAGGTCATTTTAGCCACTTTTCCTGCTGTGATAGACACAGGGTTATGGAACCATGGAATATCCTGAGTGGGAAGGGACCCACAAGGATCAAAGTCCAACTCCTGGCCCTTCTCAGGCCAACTCAAAGAACCACATCCTGTGCCTGAGAGCATTGTACAAACAAAGCTGAGGACCTGTGCACTAAGATCACAGCCAAAATAATCCAAATCCATCTTCCCTGAGCCCATTCTCCTGTGGTGGGACTGAGGAACAAAGTGAGTCCTCCCTCTTCTCAAATTAAAGTTCCCATCTTTGCCAACTACACGAGTATCATTATGGGGCAGCAGAAGGAGATGTAAAATCTTTCCATCCCTCACTAGAGGGTTACAGTGATAGTTCTTGATATAAACCCTTGGCCCTAAGCTAGCCTGTTTATTATTAGCTGGAAACAGAAACAACTTCAGGAACATGGACAACTCAGTTCCCCTAAAAGCATCTTACAAAGTTTCCCAGCTGCTACACACAGGCCAAGAACTTCACTATGTCCTCCTACCAGGCCCTTCTCTTATGTCTTACCTGACATAAAATGTACATATATTTGTTAGTCTATTAAATTTTATAGCTGAATTATAAAATTATTCCCAGTTTCCTTATTCAATAACATGAAAAAAATCACCGGTGATATCACATGGAGCCCCCCTGAAGGTCCCTGGGTATTTATTTTAGTAAATTTCCCACTAGTTCAATTCCACAGAGGTGCCTTTCCCTCTTGGACGGTGGAAAAAGACATTGCCAAGGAGGAAAGTGCTCTGAATATGGGTACACCCATCAAGCTGATGTAAAAGTATCTTTTATTAACCTAGAGAATAATGAGAGGTTGGGTAAGATTCTGTACTTGGTTGTTAGTCCCTACATATGCTTATGATAAATGCTATTGAAGTACTTTAATTACTTTTTTTGTTAACCATGCACTACTGAAAGGACTGGTCTTGTTTATATGATCTCCAGCTCAAATGTGAATGTAATTGACATTTCTTCTGATCAAAGGAAGCAAATTATTTCCGTGCTGAATTCAAAAGAAGCTTTCCTGTAACAACAATGCATCTCCAAAGACTCTCATTACCATAATATAATCAGGTCTTTATAGGAATGGGATCGAATGCACCTTTGCACACTCAAATATTCAAGGGATGTAAATCATCTTGCAATTACTCCATTTCATTTCATTTTATGCCATGCTGGTTTTGAGAAGTTGTGTGGGTTTTTGGACAAATCACGTTGCTCACATCGGTGTTACTCAGCCATCGCAAACTGTTCGTCCTTGGAAGAGGGTGGAGAAATTGGGAATGTTCAAAGCCAACACCTGTGCACTAAACATGGTCCCCAGGCTGTGCTGGAGACACAAGAGGTGTCTTGAGTATGAGCAGTGAAAAGAAGAGGTGGATTCTTCCACTTGGAGAGGTTCTGTGCCCAGAGGGACTGAGGCACAAAGCAGCACTGTCCTCAAGAAAGGTTCAGCACTAGGCCAGGCTTAAGTTTTCCAACTCTGTATCAGTCACAGCAGCTGGGATCATGCTCAATTAGCAGAGATGAAACTAATGGCTGCATTGGAATAAGCAGCTTCCTTGGAATAAGTGAAATGAAAAGCTGAAGGGACTTTTAACAACAATCACAACAACAAATTCGTGAAGAATAAGGGATTCAGGCCAGGGCATAGAAGTGCTGCAACAAAACCAGCAGAAAATTAATGATAAGATCACATTTAAGCTCACATAATCAATATTCACAAAACAGGCTGGCTTAACTTTCCCGCTTCCTGCAGTGCACCAGGGAGCATCACACTCCCAGCAGGGAGGGCACAGGCATCTCACTGGGAAAGGCAGGATTCCCTACACCACCACTAAGTTTTCCTTGGCATTTTCCACGCTCCTGTAGAGGATGATGCGTCCTACACGTGCCAGAGAAGAGGCTTTATGGGACTGCAATGCCCCAGCATGCACTCCCTGGCTGGAAAGGCAGGTAGAGCTCCTGTGTTCACCTTGGTGAGCACTAAATTGAACTGATCAACCTTAATTACTGCACTTTTGTAATTTTTAAGCAAGGTATGCCTCCTGCAGAGAAGAAAAGGGCTCATGACAGGAATCCCTGTGCTTCAAACAAGGAGGGATGGACACAGGAGCCTGTGCTGAGGGTCTGGAACCATCCACATGAACAGAGCACAAAGCACTCAGAGCCAACAGCAAAAGGACAACATGATAGGAGCTGGCCCCAGAGACAAAACAAAGAATGTCTTCAGAAATAAAAATAAAGGTTTATCTTGATGCAGTAGGAAGAAAAGGGACCAGTGAAGAGATACAGAATTGATGGGGCTGTCAGTGCCAGAGACAACAGCGACAACCACAGCAGCTTCCAAGAGGAGTAGAAGGGATGAGAGATAAAGGATGGGAGATGGAATGAAGGCCCAACAGCCCAGATAGCAGATAAGATGCTGGCAATTTGTTCAGACAGGAGAGAATTTCAGAAATTGGAGAAGAACTGACAAACTTAGGACACAACAGCAGAAAACAAACTTGTCAAGATAACTAAAAAAGGACAAAGTCACTGAACTTGAGTTAATCAGTATTTCTTCATAATGGTTATGAAACTACAGAGTCACTGCAAAAATAATTTTAAAAATATTTCTTCTGAAGTTTAGGGTTTTCAAAGAGAAAAGTAACTTCCTGAGCTCCTTTGAAAATCCAGGACTGAGCACTGACATCCATTTGTTCTAGTTAAGGTATGCAAATATAGATGTATTCATGCCCAAATGCAGAACCTTTCAACGCCTGCTGCCTCCAATTAATAAATTAAACCAGTTCCTGCTGTATCTCAGCCTGTCATAGACAAGGGCTGGCTCAAGAAGCTACACGAGAAAATGAGATTTGAAAACATTGGTTCCTAATTCTGGAATAAAGTCAGAGATAATGAAATAGCTACCATGCTGTTCCACTTGAAATTTAATTCCAGAGCAATTCAAATGCACAGCACTGATTAGTCCTGACATTTTTTGGGGGAAAAAAAACCAAACCAAGGGGATTTCAACTCCAACAAAACTGAAAATAGCATCTACATTCCTACCAAATGCAGAGGAAGGAAAAAATCTTGAATAATACCAACTCTTCAGTTTCCAGACAGGGCAGTCTTATACATAAATCCCCCAAAATAATACTTGTAATGTTGTCTGTTCCAAATCCAACAGACACAAAGGCTGGAGGCTCTCGGCTGCGCAAATCCACCACGGGCACCAGCCCTACGTAAGCAGGATCATTTTCTGATACAACCATCGAGCATCTGAAGCAGCTTTGAAACAGAATCCTTGTCTACAGCTCCTCTAGCAGAAGCCTGAGGGTGTCTGTTTTCAGAAAATAGTGCATTTTTAAATTTCTTAAACATTTTAATGTACAGAAAACCACATCGCAAGTGACTCTGAACTGCTTCTACCCCGAGGCTTCTACCAACATTTGTCTGTGAGAAGGGGTGGGAGGAGAGAAAAACCTCCTGTGCTGCAAAACATTGCTCTGGGTGGCCCCAGAGCAAAGAACTGGGAGGCTGAAGGAGAGACTAAACTGGAGGGAGCTGTGGAGATCGCTCTGTCCACCACTGTGGCTGTTCTGTCATCCAGGTTCAAGTCCAGCCAAGCCTTGAATGTCTCTGCTAAGGAACAGTACTACACCTCTCTGGAAAATTTATTTCAATGTTTAATATCTTTCCCTCTCTTTCTTTCTTTCCTCTTTTTCTAACCACTCAGATTTTTCTCTGATTTTCCAGCAAGCTGTACCTGGTTTCTCTGATCCTAGATCCTTACAAAGGAATAGACTCCACTGTCCCCTCAATTATCATCTTGGTACCACAAAACTAAACTTCATGAGCCACCTCCTCAAATCTTTCTTCATGTGTCAAGTTCTCAAATATGCTAATCATCCAGATACCCCTCCCGCTGGCTCTTTATTAGTTTTTCCCCTTATTTTGAGGAGGATCAAAACTGGACACAGTATCCTACTATTGATAGGACAGGGGGCAGGGTTAGATGGGATATTGGGAAGAAATTCCTCCCTGGGAGGGTGGGGAGGCCCTGGCACAGGGTGCCCAGAGAAGCTGTGGCTGCCCCTGGATCCCTGGAAGTGTCCAAGGCCAGGTTGGACAGGGCTTGGAGCAACCCGGGATAGTGGAAGGTGTCCCTGCCCATGGCCAGGGGGTGGAACTGGATGAGCTTTAGTGTCCCCTCCATCCCAAACCATTCTGTGACACCAGTTAAGGCACAAAAAGTGCCAAGTAAAGCATAATGGTGTCATGGGGATGAATGCTTTGGGATCTGCAGCCCTCACACTTCCCAAGACACTGAGAGATTTTAGGAGGGGGCTGGCTCCCTGTACCAGGCTCTGCTCCTGCAGCAACACCAAAATATTTGGGGCCATTTCACCTCTCTTCTGGGCAAGGCTGAGCCCCACTCATGATTCCCTGCTCAGGAACCAAAGGGGTTGTTAGTCTTGACTGCATGAAGTCTCAGAGCCAAAGTTTTAACAAGTTGTTCAAGGATGGCTCAGGGGTTTAAGAGCAGAGACTTTACAGCAGCCACAGAGCAAACACCCTCAGCCAGTGCTGGCTCTCTCTGGGCTCACAGAGGCTCTGCACATCTGGCTCCGTTGGAATGCTGAGTGTGGAAAACCAAAAACCTCTGTACTGGATTCCAGGGTCAGGGCTATACTGCAGTTCTGATAAGCTGGTACCAGCGAAGTGACAGCCTAACAACCTCTTTAAAACCCACCTACCCTGCAGAACAAGGCTTTTCTAGTAGAAAATTAATGTTTATTCAATGGAATTTGCTTTGCCAGGAAGGAAAATAATGCCCTGCCTCAGGATTCTATCCTAGCCAGCTGTTAATTCACACCCAACCCAATTAGTTTGAAAGCAATTTAAACAACCCAGAAAAAAAAAGAATTTAAGACTTCAGATATAAAACATGGACATATTCTTGAAGTTGGGTTAAGGAAAAGAAGAAAATTATTCCTTTGTAGTGGACTATGCTTTATTTGTTACTGCCACATCTGACATGCTCCAGCTGTCCCCTTCCTTCCTGCTGCCACCCCTTCCTCAGTAAGAATGATCTTTCATGCAAAAAAAAAAGTTAATCCTCCCACACACAATAACTGTTTGCTTTCACAGGGAAAAATAAGTAAGATAGAGGATAAATATGTCCCAAACAGAAAAGGTGCTCCCCCAAACCTCCTGTAATAAATCCAAACTCCCCTTAGTGACTGAATGGCCAGGGAAAGTAGAGTGCAGATCAGAAAATATTTAGAACATGCTCAGAAATTCTGTGACAGGGAAAATAAATCACTGTTGCCTCTTTATTCCCTATTTTTAGCTGTGATTTTTCTTATCCATCTCTTCTCCCTGAGTCCATTCCCACTGAGCAGCTGCACTCCCCAGTCAGCAGCACAGACAACTTCCCATTCCATGAGATGCCCAAAAAACTCTGATCAAAACAGAAATGGTCCCTTTTTCAGTCAGCCAGGCACACCAGGTTTGCAAAGGCCTTGTTTCTGTTTGTTATGAAGTCCCCAGGAATTCAGCTAAATTATGTTGGCATGACTAGACACAGTAATTACAAGAAAACAGGAGTACAAGACCAAGAAGACAAGGCCTTTATGGACTAATTGCTGCCATCAAACACCTTGAACTAAATATTTTACCCCAAATAACTCCAAGGCTCATGACCAAACCCTGCTTAAAAATAAATTAATAAATAATCAAAACAGGAATTGTTTCTACTACTCCTTAAGGTCTGAAATTGCAGCCATTTGGGATCACAGGACCCATCTGGGATAAACTGGTGCTTAAAGGACACAAACAGCCCCCTGTGCCCGCAGATATCCCCCAGTAAGGGCAGGGCTGTGGGCAGGGAGCTCAGACTCTGTCCCACAAGGAGATGACAGGCAGACTGAATTTGGGGTCTGCCTGGATCCACAGCACCTGAGCTACTTGTTAGAACATCATCCCTTTTTGCTTTTGAGTTGCTGTCCAGCCATAGAGCTCAGACAAGCCCAAAACCCCAGAGTTCTGTTTAACTTTAAAATACACCCCCAAAAAAGGTAAATTTCTCAAATTCAGTCATACATTCACCACAGTTCACAGCGTTCCAATGCCAGGATAAAAAAGGCTGTACCTATTTTTGGGCTTCCCACAAGTGTTTGCTGGTTTTTAACTCTCAAGTTTTTTGCAAAAAGAAAGCAGCAACATCACTTCTTTAAATGCCCATTACCTCTGCTAATCCATCATAGCTGCCCTGCATCAGGACTTACAGGGGGAACACCAGGAAACAGCAGCTGGCAGGACTTTTCCATCCTGCTTGGAAATTACAGAGGTGCACAGGAGGAATCCACTGCCCCCTCATTTCCCACAGCATCACTGGGAGCACCAGGACAGAAGGGGAAGCCAAGGAAGGAAGAGAATTCACAGGAATGGTCACTTGTTCTGGTTCTGAACAGGTGAGGCTGCAGAGACGGAACACAGAGCTGACAGAAGGCTCTGAGTGCTCTCATGACAAATAATCCAATTAAAAAAACAAATTACATATTGCCAACACAACACAGTCCACCCTCCCTGGCTCCAGTGCTGGGGTTTGTAGATCAACCCACTTTGTATGTCAGCAGTATTTGAGCTTGAATTATTGGCCCCAAAATAATCCTTTTGTTTCTGGATTGATAGAATCACTTGTAGTGCCACCCAAGGAGTGCCAGAAAATTAAGTTGGTAATGAGATCGTACCTTTCCCTATTCTTGTTATTGTCAGGGCACATAATTGACGTGCCACATGCTGTTCTTGCCTTGAGACTGGATTGGGATTTTTGCTTCCAAAAAAAAAAAAAAAAAGGGGGGGGTTTGCTGGGGCCTTTGGTTGTTTTGTTTTTTGTTGTGAGATGCTAAAAGAAAAACACCACAACCACAGAGGATTTGCCAGCTACAAGGAAATATCCCACACTCTCACCCTCCCTGCTTTTACACAAAAACCTATGCAGTTCCTGTAGAGCAATTTAGGATTTGCAGCTCTTCTTTCACAGGTATGAGGTATCAAACCACTCTCATAGGTGTTCCCATTTCTGCAGGGAAAACCAGAGATTTGCACTTGGTGCTCTTTCCACCACTTAAAAATCCATGTGTGAATGAATTCCTGTCTGGAGGCCACTGCACTTTAACACATGGAACCTCCCAGACACTGGAGTCAAGAACTCAAACCTGACACATTCCTGTCCCTTTTACCACTTCAAAAGACAAGATTTAATTTTTTTTTTCCATACCATACTAACAAGAACCAGAGAACTGTGGCTGCCCCATCCCTGGAAGTGTCCAAAGCCAGGCTGGACAGGGCTTGGAGCCACCTGGGAGAGCAGGTGGTGTCCCTGTCCATGGAAGAGGAGTGGAATGAGATGGTCTTGAAGGTTCCTTCCAACCCAAACCATGCTCTGATTCTATGAAGATACTTTAGGTCATCCTGCTAAAACGTTCCCTACCAGGTTACTTTCCTGGAACTAATTGGGAGTAAGAGTCCCTGCTCCTTTCCTTGCCTTTACAGTGATGTTTATGCCATTCCCAAACATTTCTCATCACACTGTTCCTTAAAATACATCTTTACCCCTCCCAGTAGAAACAGCCCTTCAGCTCCTGTTCCTGTGCACCTTGCCCAAGTGACTACACCATTCCCAGATCTGGAATTAGCCTAAGCAAAGATAAAATTCACCTCACATCTATAATGAAAATAAAATCATCATGGAATTGAAAAAGGGAGAAGGGAAGAGTTTTTTTTCTCTCTGGGAGCAGTGATTCTTCTATCCAAGGAGTTTTGTGACTGAATTTAATCTGCAGCAGTGCCTATGGAACAGATATTTCCATAGGTTTTTCCACTGGAAAGTCCTCCCTGCCTCCACCTCCCCCTGCAGGCAGCACAGCTGCTTGAATTCCTCCATCCATCCTCCATTTCCTTGGAGCCAGTGATAAGCAGACCCATCTATAAGGATCTGTGCCGTGTTTTTCCATTCCAGCTGAGAACTGTCTGAAGGTCAGAGCATAAATTACATTTCCTACAACAAATTTTGATGGGCTGAATCAATACCTGTGATCAAGTACCCCAGGCTGGCTCCCAACAAGGACAGATCCCCATTCCTGTCAGGAATTCTTCCCGTTCTTTAAATCATGGCTATCTCCATTATTCCACTGTCAAAATAACCCTGGTTTTGGGACAACACAACAAAACAAATTCTGCAAGGGATGACATCCCTCCCCTAACTCAGTTTAATGAATTCCCTCAGGATTTTGCCACAAAGGTAGCAGCAAATAAAAGGAGAGAAACCTACAGAAAAGTTGTTAAATTCAAATAGATAAAAAAAATGAAATCATAGCTCTGCTAGAGAATTAGAAGGGACCTAATTTGTTTAAATTTACAGCTACATTCACAGTCTTCTTGTGATAGAATTTCAAGACTTTGTACAGTAGTCTGGATATTTAGGGGATTGAAAATAAATGCAACAAATCCACAAATATTCATGTGCCTGTAGGATGCAGCACTTCAAATGATCAGGTCCTAAATGTACTTATTTTTCCAACACAAAGCACAGTTTTGAGTTTTCACAGCTATGGAAGGTGTGTTTCAACCTTTTCATCATCCATCTTGTGGGGGGTTTCATTGTTCATTTTCCAGGTCATTCTTGGGGGAATCACTCCGTGTCAGGAGTTTTCAATCACATTTCTGGAGTGCACTTTCCATTTACCATTGGCTGTGGGAGAAATGCTCCAGGGACTGGCAGCTGACTGTTACAAATTACTCAAAACTCATTCTTTCAAAAAAAAAAACTTCCACCATCTATTAAAATGTAGAAAAACAACCCCAAAATCACCACCAAAAGAAACACTATGACCCCACACAAAGAAACAAAGCCCAAAACAAAAACATCCACCCTCCTCACCAAGGAATGTGTTCAACAATACCTAGAACAAGTAAATTTAAAATTTTTCTTTGAAAGTTTGGCCAAGTTGTGTTTAGTGCCACTACCACTGGTCAAGGAAAGAGACTTCCTCTGTAGAAATGCCCTAAATTTTCCACTTCTTTTCTGTCCCAACAGCCTCTTCATTCAGTTAAGCACATAACCCCAAGAACAGAGATTTCTGAAGAAAAACCCTTCAGGTATTGAAGCACACACGTATAGCCCTGGATTTCATTCAAGTGTTTTTCTGGGTGTGTGCATCATTCCAAAATTGATTCCAGCAGCTCTGAATAATTAACCCAAAACTGGACATAGGATTAAAGATTATGATTAAAGACCTGGCACTTCATTTATCATCAGGAACTGGCTCCACAACCACCTGCACACACACATTTGCTCTCCAAAGGCTTCCTGGTGATCCCTGTCTGCCAAGGAATTGAGAGTCTATAGAGGAGTGTGGAATTCCCAGCAAAACAGTCTTCCCTGGGAAAGGATGGATTTGTCCACAGAGCTCAAGGATCATTCTTTCAATCACAACCACAGCTGTCACAAGCTCAAAAACCTTAACACAACAGGAAGGTGAGGGCAGAGATCTCATACCATAATTCAGATATTGGCCTGGGGTATGAACAGCCCCAGGCACCCCTGGAATGCAGTTCAAGGACAAACTCCCATCTTCAAGTCACTAAAGTAATTGGGATTCTTAGGAACAGGTCTCAAGGACACCTCATCTAACACTGGGACAGGCAGAGACTGAAAGTTTAAGAGTAAAGCCAGAAAATTATTAGCAATGCAGGGAGTTCTCCTATACATCAAGGATGATTTTTTTTTTTATTACAAATGGACTGAAAGTTGGAAAAATAACACCAAATCAGTCCTTCCACACCAAGCCATCCTGGGATTCTATGATCCTATGAAAAATACGGCATTGTTCTGCAGCTGTCTGGCATTGCATTGATCCCACACAGGAAAGGCAAACAAAGACCACTGAACAGGGTCACTCCACTGGATCCCACAAAAAAATAAACACAAACCACCCTGCACCTTCAGGGTCACTGTGGCACCTCTGGGCAGGACAGGGCCAACCCCACCACTTGAAAATTGTTCCCCCAAGCCCTTCCCAGCTGAAAACCAAATTGAACTGTACTGAAAGACAACCCCACTTCAACCTCCTTAACAAGGCGTTAATTTGGGTGCATTAATTGATGCAGCTCACAGCATCCCAGATTTTGGGAAGAGCTGCCCACTGCTAAGTGCTGTGCAGGGCTCTGTTTGCAGCAGCTTTCTGTTCCCAAACCCCACAATGTCAGACTCATGTAGCTCGTGGAGCAGACATTGCTGTCGCCCCAGGGCTGCAGTAACCTTGCACACTTTCCTCACTGAAAACATTTCAAAGACAGTGGTTTTGGGTTTTTTTCTTTTACCTCAAGAAATAATCCACCTTTCCTTCCCACAGTGAGGAAAGCCCCAGGGCTCCCCTCTCAGGTGTTTAACCATACCAAAGCAAAGGCCACTCATGCAGGAAGGGCAAAGCACTTAAAAACTCACAACTTGCATTAGGAAAGCAAAGCAGTTTCTAAAAATCCTCCCCAAACACAACACCTGCATCTCAGAGAGTGAAAAGAACAGCTTTAAAATTAAAGAATCAGCTGGGAGGTTTTGTAATTAACTCACAGAGGAAACAGAACAAAAGATCTCAATGCTGTGTTTTGGGTTAATGCAGTGGAGTTTGGGAGATCTTGTGGCTCTGCAGCCAGGCAGGACTGAGAGGACTTTGATGAGAGCAAAGGAAAAGAGTCAGGAGTGTCCATGTCAGCTCAAGAACTGAAACGATCCAGAAAATACTTTATCAAAACCCATCTGATAAGGGGCTGTTTCCTTTCCTGGAGATGTATGTGTGTATTTCAAAGATTAATTAGAATTATATAGTTAAATTCCCAGCAGTGATGAGGTCTGCCAAGCATTGTGAATAGTCAGACTGTCCTGCCATCCAAAGCAGTCGATATTTCCACTTGAATTATATAATCTGTGGAGACCTGAGTTAGTGTTCAGCATCTCATCATGGTTTATCCCCCCTTCAGCAAGGACACACACACAATTCCTTAGACGTTTTCATGGCTGTTAAAATAAATTGCTTAGACTGAAGGAGGTATTTCCTATTGTTTCACAATCAAGATGAGTGTATAAACATCCCCTTATCTTCAATTATGCCTGACCACAATGGTACTTCCTGATCTTGCAGCCACAGAGATGAGATGGGATCATCTTGCAACTAAGCAGCACTTAAATTTTGGGTCACCACTGACATTGTCACAGACCTCTAAGGGACCACAAACCAACATATTTGGCTTTAATTCACACTGGCATTGGACTAAGGAATTACCAGGTACAGATATGAGGCTGATCATTGTAGCATCTGCTTTGGGGTGTGATCAGTGCCTTCACGTAATACATTTAGAAATGAAAATTAACTGTACTTGTCTTAAATTGCCATTAGAAAAATAAAAATAACTTCTCGAAAGATGTAGATATGGAAAAATCCCATTATATTCTAACAGTTCAAAGCCCACAGAGCAGGTCCCTTTATCTTTCTCCAATGAAATCCAGAACTGGAGCAGTGTCCCAGGTGACAGAGTTCCAGGCATGTAGCTGGGCGGCATGGGAACTGTAGGGAAAATAATCATGCCACCCAAAGGAACCTGATCAAGCTGAAAACCCACACAGTTGAAAATTTAAGGATTTATTCTTAGGGCAGGCTGTGGACATGGGGCTTTTTAAACCAACTCATGTCTTGTGAGCTTGTTCTGCACAGGGGTGCCCTGAGCAGCTGGGGAAGCAACAGCCACGAGGGCCGAACCTCCGAGAAACATTGGATGGGTTGGGCTGGAAGGGATCTCAAAGTTCAGCTGCTTCCAAGCCCTTCCACCTCCAACCATTTATTCCTGCCCAGCCAGCACAGACAGAGGGACTGGGAAAGCATCTGTGCAAGGATCAGCTTTCACCACTCTGCTGTCCTGCACTGCAATTATTCCACAATGAACTAAATTATTACTTACACAATAAAGTGACCTCTCCTAATTACATCAGATCAGGGAACCTACACTCAAACCCCCACAGGGCTCCCTTTCTGACTCTTCCTGCCACCCAGCTTCACCTTTCCTTCCTTTAATTCTCTTATCTACAACACAGGGGTGAAAAAATAACATTGCCTTGAGGTCCCTCTATATGAGCAGCTGGATCAGAGCTGGGTATTGTACTGAGGGTTATTAAATAAAACTTAACAGGGCCTAACCCATTTCTCAAGAATTATTTCAGCTCACCTAGGATTTTCAAAGAAGTAATCCCAGATAAATCTCATCTCTCCTCTATTTTTGTAACACGATGTTTTTCACCCTGTTTTTTCCACTGTGAAATCTCTCCAGTAAATTCCACCCTTCCTCTCCTTTTTTCCTGAAGTAGGATGTCAGTTGTCTCTCAGCATTCAGAAACCAGCCTGATCTCCCTGGCTTTATGTACCAGAATTTGGAGTGATAAATGCTTCTGCCTCACCCCCAGGAATTTCAGCTGTTTGTCTTTGGGGTTTACAGGGATGAGTGACTGAAAGGAATAATACATTTTTCTTCACAGCTTTGCATTGTGTGCTTGTATAAAAAGATTTCAACATAAAAGTGGCACTGATAGCAGCAATACTTCTCAATAAAAAAGCTGCTCATAGGAATCCTATAGGAGATGATACAGCTTCAAATAAGGGTATAAATTATGTCACATTATTTCATTTGATTCTGTGGGGAATATTTAAGTTTCAAGCAAAGAACAAAATGGGGTTTTGCCATTGAGAAATTATTATTAATTGCAAACCACAGCACATTCACTAAAATAAGTGAATTTTACTATAAACTATCTCACTATCAATATTCCACATCCCATCATCTCACACAGGTCCAGGGTGGGATTGCTACAAGGACTTGTTGTTCCTGATAGAAAGGCAGAGAGCACGTTTAGATTGAATATTAGGAAAAAAAATTCCCAGTGAGGGTGGGGAGGCCCTGGCACAGGGTGCCCAGAGAAGCTGTGGCTGCCCCTGGATCCCTGAAAGTGCCCAAAGCCAGGTTGGGCAGGGCTTGGAGCAACCTGGGACAGTGGAAGGTGTCCCTGCCCATGGCAGGGGGTGGAATGGGATGGGCTTTAAGGTGCCTTCCAACCCAAACCAAATTATGATTCTATTTTGATGGTTATTGATCTATTCCTAAGCTGGAAATGGAAAAATAATTCCCAGTATCAGCACATGAAGGCAGGACCACTGTAAATATCCCATCTTCACTGATCCTGTTTAATTTCATATTTCAAAGACTCCTGGACAATGCATCTGCTCAGTTCTAGATTTCATATAGACATTAAATCTTTGTGCTGGTTTTAGTCCATCATGTTAGACTCCAAGTTAAAATAATAATTTATTTTTTCCTTTTGAAATATATTAATAATTTTTCAAGAGGAAAATTTGTCTGCATTACAGATCTAAACAAAACCACTGATGGATTGAACATCTTATATTCCACTGAAACTTATTTATATCAAAACTTGGTCTGCTGAAATATTTGACAGTTGCAGGTATCCTGTTTTATGGGGATAACTTTTCAGGCTTTAAAAACAAGGATGAGTTCTCAAGGGATGAACCTCCTGACTTTGGAATATGCATTTTCCAAGAAGAGGCTGGTACAGAAAAAGTTATATCCCTCTGTATTTTTACCATCAGAACAACCCTTGATGCTCTAAGATCTTCTACCACCAAAACCACACCACTGTTGCATAAATATGCAAATATGATTTGGGATATGCATTAATTAAGCTATACCCTTATTGTCAGAGTAAAGTATCCAGGTCCTTTCTGAAATCCACATGCAGGGCTTTCCCCACACATTTCACCAATGGAGGACAGATAAACATGAAAAAACCCATCAACTCTTATTTTTCAGAAATGCTGCAGATGAGAAGCCAAGGTATGTGCTGTGTATTGTGATGGATGCACACAGGCTCCTTCCTGTTGGGATGCACATCTTGTGGAGAAAGGTTTGGAATGGGAAAGACACACAATTAAACTGTCTTTATCCCAGTTTTTATGTGTAATGACCAGTAACAGCACACCCCACCACAGCACCACACTGTGACATGAACAGTTCCCACTGAATATATGCAGAAGGAAAGCTTGTGTTTCCCAACAAATTAAAATTTTTATTTTCTTTTTCAGTATTTCCTTCTCCCCACATCCTCCCAGCCCCCCCAGGATCATGAACCTGGAGGTAAGAGAGCACAGTGCTGATTTGAGCACATTGGGAGCTGAATGCCAACCAAAACCACCCAGTTATCCCAGCAGACAGACTCCCACTGCCCCACCCCTGCCTGGTTATAAAATCCAGGATCAAGCAAACACACCTGACCTCACTTGAGAGGTTTCATAACCAGAGAAAGCAGTAACTTGATAACCACATGAGATGTTAACATTTAAAAATCGGCTGCAGAAGGTTGAAGTAATAAAGTGATGGATTGCAGCTGAAGCTTTCCAGTACACCCAGTTGAGCAGGAATCTTGAATTGCCAGGAATATAATGAAGTCTCTCATTTAAGGAATGATCTCCTGGCTGCTGTAGGTCAGCAGTCCTGGAGGAGCAGCAGGAGGAAGAAGGAGTTGCTGTGCCAACACTTGCTTGATTATTTTTAATATTAAAAAAAAACCCTTACTGGATAAGAATAGATCTTGATCCCTGTTTAAAATTAAGCATTTAAATAAAAGGCAAGATTTTCTTAATGGCCTAAGATGTTCCTCCCTGTTACTGACGGGAGATCACTGGCAGAGAGAGAGTATTCCAATGTCTAAACATGTAGATGACCAATGACAGAAGAACCAGAACCAAATTTAAAGCCAAATGAGCAATCCCTATTTCTACACCTTTTTAAAAAATCAGCTCACCACAAAACCTGCTCTAAAAGAGCTTCTATGAAAATCAAAGCATGATAAAATTGGAGGTAAAACAGGAAATGCAACAAAAGCCCTAATTTTTTTCTAGGCTGTATAGACCTCAGATGGACAGTCCGTGTGCGTGGAGTGGATTAGGGGTTATGGGTTATGGAATGGCTTCAAACAAAGACTATAAATTCAGATTAGATATTAGAAAAAACCCTCTTTCCTGTGAGGGTGGTGAGGCCCTGGCGCAGGTTGGAATGAGATGGTCCCTGAGGCCCCCTCCAACCCAAACCATTCCATGATGACTTTATTTTATCTAATGGTGTGAAGCTAATTAAAAACACCAATGATAAAATCCAATTAGCATGTTGAACACGTTCATTGTTTTAATATTATTGCCTTTAAAACCACCCCTGAAACCTTTAACATCCACAGGAACCTGACTGGGACAGAAAGGAGAGTCAGGTCTCAGATTCCTCCTGCAGAAACTCTTTGTTCCCCTGAAATACACTGGAATTTGAAGACATTCATCCAGTACTCTCCTAAAAGAGCGAATTGGCATTTAATCTTCTCACTTTGCCCTCCTACAAAAGCTGCATTCCCCTGTTTCCCAGGGAATTTTGAACAACTAACTCTCTTAAAGGAAGTAACACTTCAGATGAGCATCATGTTTATACAAATAGGTTTGATTTTCTCTTTAGATCAGAATCTGGATTTTGTCACATTTAGGTTAATCTGGGGCTTTGCTTGTTCTTTTATCAACTCCAGAGCTGGGGTTTACTTCCAAGGTTGATAAAACCACCCAAGCCTGTCAGAAGTCCCAAAAATACTGTGGAGGTATTTTTCAAAGATTTTGTTGATCCAGCTACCTACAATAGAGACAAGTTGTGATACCTTTTTGGAGCTCTTAATGGCATCTGCAATCGAGTGCATCCTGCTGTTCTCATGGCAAGTTTGCACAGAAACAGCCAAAACTCCAAAGTTGTCTGTGCTCTGATGATCTTCCCATGATATTTAAGTTTAGGATTGTCATTAAGTTGCCTAAAATGTATCCAGTAGAGGGAAGTTATAAAATATCGATGAAATTCGGCCTCCATCAAAGATTTATCTGTGTCTTTGAATCACATTAGAGGGTTTGCAGGTATTTGGCAAAACTGGGAGTTGTCACATTCCTTGGAATGTTGTACCAGCTCCTTTATCACCTTTGGGCTGCAGAAACAGGAGTATCACAAATATCCTGAGCTCAAAAGAGGAACATCCATTGGCACACAGATCAACGCTCCTTTCATTACCCAATTTGCTCCTCCTGAAGACAATTAACCAGGATGTCCTCATTTTCCCACCACACCATCCAAGAGATACCAGGGACACCAAGTGCAGGCTTCTCTTGCTCTCAGAAGGGTTTGAATCCCAAACACAAGAATGGTATCCCTGAGGCTGCAATAATTCATCCAATACAGGTGAGGAGAGCATTGTGGAAAACAGGGAAGCAGCTGGAGATCACTCCTTGAGTGCCTTGATAGACCAGATTTAAACAATGAGGTCCCAGCCTGCCAAAGTTCCCAGTACTCTCCTTGTTATATCCTGACTCCCTGCAGAAAATCCCAGCATAATTTTATCATGTTTAGGTGTAAATAGAAGATTAAGCAGGATATTGGATAGGACAAGGGGTAATGACACAAACCAAGAGTGGATGTTAGGAAAAAAATCCATAGCACGAGGATGGGGAGGCCCTGGCACAGGGTGCCCAGAGAAGCTGTGGCTGTTCCATCCCTGGAAGTGCCCAAGGCCAGGCTGGACAGAGCTTGGAGCATCCTGGGATAGTGGAAGGTGTCCCTGCCCATGGCAGGAGGTGGCACTGAATGATTTTAAGGTCCTTTCCAACCCAAACTCTGTGATTCCGTGACTGCACTTTCTGTGAAGGTACCTGACTTGGACATGGAGTTTAATTTATTCAGGTTGGGGATATTTTTTGCACCAATTTTTTTTCCCCCCTTTTCTTATTTTCTTCCCAGCAACAGCAAACCCCATCTGATCGAGAGGCACTGAGGACACCGCTTCCAGAGGCAGCAGCCACAGAACCATCCCACTGCCAGCACTGCTCCCAAACAGGGCAGCAGCAAAGTGTGGGCATGCAGGAGGTGGGCTTCGATAAGCAGCACCCTCAAAAGGGTCAATAAAACCATCAGATTGGTGCTAAGGACCTAAAACTGTGGTAGGATTTTTTTTTTCCAGTATTAATAAGCAGGAACTGCCCCTTGACACAAGGCAGAGCAGGTCTCTGTTGCCACTGAGGACATGGAGAGCAGGAGCTTGGCTGCTGCCATTCCAAACTCTCCAAGTGCTGCTTTTGTGTCTGCTTCTAAGGGAAATTCTCAGTATTATGTCATATAAATAACAAACTGCCAGTTATGCCCTCTGCTGTGGCTCAAGGAACGCATTTGGGGTAGAAAACAAAAATTGAATTTTGCTGATGTTTCGTAGCTATAGCACCTACATTACAAATAAGTAATATATATTAAAAAGGAAAAAAAAAAGAAAAAAGAAAAGGAAACTAGAGATTCCTTTCATGCTTTAACAGCAAACATTCCCTTCCAGCCGTGTCACACACCCAGCCGGGAGCTGCTCCGTGCACCACACACGTCTGCTCCGAGTTAATTGTCTGCTCAGCTTTTGTCCCTCTCACCCGGGTTCTGTGCGAGCGCAGCTCCTGCCATTGCTCAGTTCCTTGTGCATCTGCACAAATTAACTCAGCTCCTGGCAGGGCTCAGCCCGTCCCGGCTCCAGCCCAGGCAGGAGCGCATCCCCACTCTCAGCGTGCCATCTAGTGATGGATGGGAGCACTGAGAGGGCTCTCCCGCTGCAATCCTCCAGGATTTAGCTCAGCTTCCCTCTTGACAGAGAGTCCAAAGCAGCACTGAAGCATCCAAGACAATATTTAGTCACTGTCTCACATCCTGACCCTATAAATACAAGTGACTCCCCAAGGACGTCTCCTCCAGGCAAAGCGCTGGGGTTGTTAAAAATGGATGGCAAAGGAATAAATGCATGCAGAGAATAAAACAACAAACCAAAACTAAATCATGACAATTATTTTCTTGGAATTTAAGTACAAAACAGGCACTGGAAGCCACCACAGGTTTTGTCCTTTGCACACAACAGGTCACAGGCAGTGATGGTACTCCTGAGGAGGGCTAGGAGTTGGAGTAAACAGGAAAACAAGTCTCCCAGAGAGCATAAAAATGATGTAAATGTATGCACAAATGCATTCTAATTCTCATAGGACTGACAATTCCCTGAAATCATACAGAGTAGCCAGCACTCAGCATTTTTTGCTGAAAAATGCAGTATTCCAGTGGGAGCAGACGTGGGTTTGCAACCCAGCCCATCTCTGATAAATCCTGCCAACAGCCCAGGTCAGCCTTCAGCATAAACTGTGTTTTATTCTTGTTTATGAAGAAGGATTAGCACTTTCATATGGCTTGGAATCACATTCTGGGTGAGTCTGAGGAGGAACTCTAAACCAAACTGACAATTTTCACAGGTGGGCAACATTCCTTCAACCACATGGACCCAAACACCTCCAGCCCCAAGAAGCAAAGGGAATATATCCATAAAGCTTTAATAAGCTCCTAATCACAGCTTTCCATTCATTTGTGTTATCAAGAAAAAAATAAAGGATTTTTTTGTCTTTGACCCATCTTTACACCTAAAACATTCTGCTTGTCTACCATAGAAACAGCCTGTCATTATTAATGGTGTCATAGTAACCAACACCCCAGCAGGGGCTTATTAATATCCACATCTCCAGAGAGAATCACCAAAAACCCCAGAAAAATATAACCTTCCACACCAGTTAACACCTAATTAACATTCCTGAAAACAGGCAGCACAGGGAAGAAGTTTTAGTTGACTTCAAGCTCTCACAACTGCATTGCAGTGGCTACATTTTGGATTTTTTTTCTCAAAAAAATACCAGAATTCACTGGTTATCAGTATTTCAGCACCAAGAGATGAGCTCCAAAAACACTCAGCTGCTGTTTAACTGCCTGGTACATTTTTTCTTTCCCTTCTCATGGTGCCTGGGCACAGAAATCCAAGTCCTTGATGCATCCCAGTGCTGAGCAAACCCCTCCCACCAATGTTCCTTTTTACTAAAAGTAATTTCCCTGCAAAACAACTAATTTACCAACATATTTGAGACCAAGGAATGCAAATTCAATCTTTTCTCCATACAAGACTCCCCACCCATTGCTGTGTAGAGAGGGAGATCAAGGCCTGGGGTGAAAATACCCCCAAATTTACTCAGAATTGAGCCTGATGCTCACATATCACAAATATTTACAACACAATCACCTTCTACACCACCAAATCCAGTGCCAAAATTCATTAATCTGGCAGGTTCAGGCTGAACCCTCAACGTAAATTTTTATTATTCTTATCAGCTTTGTCTGAGCCCTCTCACCCTGAATTTTACACCAATGCCAGACATTCAACATTATTTTTTTTCCATGAAAAAATAAATTGAATCTGACAAATTAATTATCAAAGCACACTTCATTAGCCAGAGTACCTAATAAACAGCTCCTCTGAAAAGATTTGTGCCAAAATGCTGTTGAAAACATAAATTCTGCTTACTTTTAACACCTTAAAGGACATTGAATGCATTGGCAAAACTGAGGCTTTTACCCAGGGTCTCAGTGACAGAAGATGAGATAAATGCTCATTAACACAAATACAAACAAGGAAAAAAGGCCATTAAAAGTATTATCTTAATCATCATGAACACCACAAACAAGGACATGTCCTTCCCTACCTTCTCCAGGAGATGTTGCACTTGGAGACCCGGTTTAGTGAAGGGCTTGGCAATACCAGGAGAATTGCTGGACAGGAATGTGTTAGAGGTCTCTTCCAGCCTAAATGATCCTGTGAAAGCAAAAGCCAAACATCTCATCCTCCCCCTTAAATCTAAACCTAAACCTAACCCCACCCTAAACCCAGCTGGGCCCACTGAGTGGGCCACTCCCTCTGGCCCTGGTTTAGCCCAGCAATCCCCAATTGCTGTCACCTGTTTTCTTGCAGATTGGCACAATTCTAATTGTGTTTTTGGAATCTCAGCTGTGCTAAGGAAGCTCCTCATACACCAGAACTGTCTGGGAAGGGCTGGCTTTGGACCCTGGCAGGGCTTTGGAGGTGGCCCTTTGCTTTGTGGCCGCAGGGTTGGTGCCCCATGGGCCTGGTTTTGCACAATAATTGGGCATGTGATGGTTCTCCTGCTCTGTTTTTGTCACCACATCAGGACACGGGGAACCTGCAGCCCTGACACACTTGCTGACCCTTTCCCATCCATGTCCACGCTGGCTTTGCAGGATCCCTCCTTTCCCAGCACATTCCCTGGGGTTTGTTCTCCCCTTCATTAGCAACTGCTGCAGTATTCCAAGAAACCCCCCTGCACGGAGTTGGGTGCTCTCAGGAACCTCTCAGTTTTCTCACAGCAGCACCCAGATTCCCTTCAGAAGGTGTACACAGGGTGAGGGAACATCCTATTCCCAACTATCTCCATCCTTGTTCCAGGCTGGAGTTAGGAAGTGGCTGTGAGGGAAAGGCAGGTTTGGGACTGAGGCCATGATGTGGCTGCTGCTGACCAAGAGATTCCAGAAGATAAATCAATTTGTCATTTCCATGAGGATTTCACTAAAAGAGTCTTTCAGCTTGCCACTGGAGAGCAGCTGAGGGGAGACCAGTGTGCAAGCACCAGCATTGCAATGATTATAGCAGAAATCTCCATACAAACCTATCCCAGAATTCCACATTTAGGGATGGAGGTTTCCAAACCACGGGCACAAACCCTCTGAGGATTTACATCCCTGCCAGGACGACCCAGCAGGGTCTCACCCACCCAGGCACATCCAGTCCAGCTTGAGATTGTGCTGGAAGTTTGGCATCTGATGAGGAACATGGAATTCCTTCCAGGATAAGAACTCATGAGCAATAATTTCAGTCTTTCAGAGCATTAAATCCTTCTGTCCAAGGTGACATTGCATGGTACATCCTACTGGTAGTAAACTGGTTGAATTCTTGCAGTCTTCAAAGCAAACCTGATTTCAAACCCATAACTCCTAAAGTTACGTGAAACCCGAAGTGATTTCCCTCAGTGTTTGAATCACAGCACATTTCCCTGTTGCAGCTGATGTTCTGTGATAATATCTGGAAGAACATCATGCTTATTCCTAGGAATATGAAGTTGTTCTTTGTTGCCTTGTGATTTTTTTCAGCAGTTTTAAGAGGAAGACCAGATAAAAGAATATTCCAACAGAAAAAATATCATTAAATATTCCCCATCATTCCCCCAGGATATGGCTCTGCAAATTTCATAATCAAACAATTTGGATAATACCTCAATTTTATTGTTTGTTGTGGTCACGGGGACTCAAAGACACTTGGTGGGGTTCCTGCACTGAGATCTGCACAATTTTGTGTAAATATTTTGTGTCCACCCTTCTACTCCGAGAAGGTCCAACTATCCCAGATTTGAGGTAATTCAGGTCCCAGGACATTGTCTGCCTTGTCCATTAAGGGCCAAATGGGAACCCCAGAGGGAAAGCTCTGCTTTGAAACATTAAAAATCAGCCCTGCAGTGACTGCATGCAGGGACCCCCCATGAACTGGCCACATTTCTCCATCAGAATCTTTCCAGCATAAGGTGATGTTGTAAAATCAGGGTGAATCATAACATTTTCTCTCATTGAATCATTATTACCTCAAAACTTGGGTTCAGCTGGTGTAGACAGAGAAGTGAGCAATTGTTTGTTGCATGAACTACAGATTCCCTGATCAATCTGCCAGTCCCCAGTGTATCAAACTTTTAGTGTGCTCTAAAAATGAAGAACTGGATGTGTGTCTGCATTTTAACCGGTGTTTTTCATCCCCTAGAGAACAATTATTTCAGTATTTGTCTGCTGACAGTGAAGCATTTCTTTAAACATGAACCCTCCAGAATTTAAAAGACTAGGCTGGAACATTTCTGGTTTATATCACACGATACTTTTGCTCAGAAAAACACCCACTTTTCAACCCAAAGCCTGACCCAAAGTTCCTCTAAAGTTAGAGGCTGGAAGATATGAGGATGTTGACATGCAAATTCATTCTTCTAAGACTTGTCTCCAGTTTTATTTAGTTATTTCAAAACTAAAAATTAGGTTTCCCAATGGAAAGATCTGACAGGATCATGACTATCTGTCATTTAAAATGAAAATGTACTATTAGATTTTATTGTAGGATAAATCAAGAACTCCCAAATGAAAGAATAGATTATCTCTGTTTAATAAATCCCTGGGACGGAGCTTTCCAGAACAGTGTGGGTGTCTTGGGCACTGCTGATCATCCCAGTTATGCACAAGCCATGGAGCCCCTTTAAATTCTCACTGGACACAGATTCCAGCCCAAATCAGAAAAGGTCTGAGGCTGAGAATGGCTATTAAAACACTCCATTGTTCTGTGATTTTAATAATTTACTCAAAGAGATTTTTTTACTGTAACATTTTTACAGCCTCTTCAGACTCAGATGCTCCACTTACTCGTCATATGTTCCTACGCTTTTAAGTAAATTTCTCTATGAAACATTAATGTATGATCATGTTGCTATTCTCTAGCCAGAATGAAAGTCGATTTTGATTTAATGTGATCATCTTTTTTAATTATTTTCTTCCCCCAATAACCAGTTTTATTTGACCTGTTGATTACCAGGATGTCTCCAACCTGCTGAGATCCTGTGTGAAAAATCCCAGGTCAGTAACAACACCAAACACACATTCTCTACTCCAGTTTTCCAGCAATTAATTCTCTTTGAAGTAGTGAAAAATTCCCTCTGTATCTCACTCATGATATCAGGTATTCACCTGCTATTTTTTCTGTTTATTTGATCAGTTATAATCTAGAGAGGTTTTGTTTGTTTGTTTGTCTTGTTTTTAACTTGCCAATTTTACACGCTGAGGAGCAGCTTAACCACTGCACTTTCAATTTTCTTGGGATATCGTCCTGTCCACCTGAGCTGCTGGAATTTTAGTGAAGAAATAACTTTCATCAACATCTCAGTCTTTCAAAGAACTTTATTTTTCCTAATCACCTCTAATGTCTCATGGGCCATTACTTCTCCTGCTTTACACAACTGGCTTTGGGCAGGCAATTAGGTTGTAATAAAACCTACAGCAATTAGAAACATCAGCCATCTGCAGAGAGGTGTCCGCTGGTCACACGTGAATTTCTGGGAAAGCACCACCCAAGGAGAGCTCAGCATAATTTGGAGCAGCATAAATTTCCATTTCTCAGTACTCTAATGAATGTCTTTATTTGGACAAAGGGAATGAATCATGGTCAGTGAATATTCTGTGTGTTGGAAAGGAGAAAATCTTTGAAATAATCAGAGTGGAGCAACCTGCTCTTCTGGAAGGTCCCCCTGCCCTTGGGATGGGTTGAAACTGGATGAGCTTTGAGGTCTTTTCCAACCCAAACCATGCTGGGATTCTGTGATGGAACTGTAACCCCAGGCAGCCCCAAAAGTGCTCAGTTTTGGATGAGTCCACCAGGACCATGAATGGAGAAGGACCCTTCTCCTCTTTGCTGGAAGCACAGATCAATCTGCAAGACTGGAACCTATAGAAGGAAATTTTACCATCTGTTTTCAAAGCCAGGAGCTTCCTTACCTTTCAAACTAAAGGAAACCTGAACAAAAGAGCCATGGGAAAGGGCAGGTTCTAGGATATTTGGGGAACCATTAACTATACCCAGTTCCACTAACGGACCTCATTCAAGAAATCCACCTTGAAAAGATAAAAATAACCTTGCAGTGTTCAGAAATAAATGCCAACACACACTTAAATCACTTTTCTTTTCCTAGATTACTTTTCAGCTTCAAACAACAGAGGGAGGAGTTGGGGAAGAAGGAAAAATCAAGTAAATAAAATTCCTCCCTATGAGAAACAGTGTCTTTCAAAGTATTCCCTTTGCCTTTCTTCTAATCAGACCATAATTAGAATAGTCATTGTCATATCAATAGATTTATTTTTATTGCTACCTAAAATTTTGTGTGACAATTTTACTTTCAATGGATACCTCTGGGGAAGATGGGAAAGGTGGAGAATTCAGCCCAGGACAGTACTTCCAGCTGCATCTTCCCATTTTGGGAAGCAGAGAGAAAGGTGATGTCCCTCCAGAGCACAGGATGGAAGAGAGATGAGGTTGAGTGTCTTTACTCTTTGCTTGGAAAATGTTCCAAAGCTTGTGTGACCAAGGCCCTGAGCAGCCTGGTCCAAGCTGAAGTTAAATCTGCCAGTCCTGGCTTGAGCAGAAGGTTTGGCCAGGAGGTGCCAAGGAGCAGTCACAGTGTCAAGGCTGGAACTGTTAGTGGCTTTTGTTAATTTTATTGTGTTAAATGAATATTACTATGAGTAATGTCATGAGATTTTCTAGCTGAATAAAGTAAAATCCAGGTTTCAGGCTTTGTTCTCCCAGGTTTCTGTTTTGATGCAGCCACAGCACTTTCAGAAGTGGAAACATCAGCCAGTCAAAGATTACCAGAGTCGTTATAACCTTTCCACAAAAGGAGTATATCAAAATATAAACTGTGCCTGTGCCAAGTAAATGTTAATGAGTGGGATCTGGAAAGGTTAAATATAAATACATATAATTACAGCTTGCTGGTGACAAGAAATTACTACTTTCCTCCTCGGAAGGCATTGCTCCAAAACACTCAGATAAAAGTATATGTCCAGACCTGCAATCACAATTGGACCTGGAGAGCTGTGATTGTATCAATCAGAAATAAGTTGAATACATCTCACTGCTAACATCCTCAGTCAGTTCTGTATTCCCTCCTCCTGGATAAATGTATAGACTTTAGGCAGAAATGTGCTGGGAAAACTGGAATTTCATAATTGCATTGAAAAATCACTTCATTTACACTGAAAAAATATAAGCTCAAAATTGAAGAAGGAAAAAAAACCCTAAAAAACTGAGCACAAAGAATAAATCTCTGTTTTCATTCATAGGCAGGACTGAAAAATGTGTTTGGAAAAGAAATTATTTAAATGCTCTATATTACATTTGATTGGAGGGGGAAAATTCATTTCTTCCCCTTAAGGGAAAAAACTAATATGTTCCTAACTGCAGTAAAAACAGAGCCATTCTGAGCTGTCATTTGCAATTAAAAAGAGAAAATATTTAATGGAAGCTTGTGAATATTTTGCAATGGCAAAATTGCTTTTAGCCTTTAGAAAATTTCCCTTTTATTAAAACTTGCACTGTCCTCATATCACATGTAAAGTGAACACTGTGAAATAAGGATGAACTGGCCCAAGTGGGGTTTGAAGATGCTGGAATGTGCCAGCAAGGAATGGATTTTCCACAGAAGCTGTGGCTGCCCCATCCCTGGAAGTGTCCAAGGCCACGTTGGATGGGGCTTGGAACAACCTGGGAGAGTGGAAAGTGTCCCTGCCCATGGCAGGAGGTGGGACAAGATGATCTTTAAAGCCCCTTCCAAGCCAAAGTTTTTTTCAGATTATTGTTTCTCTGGTTAAAACATAGAATTAATGATTTTTTAAAATTTCTACAATTTCTACATTTTCTTTCTCACAACAGCCCCATCAGCTTCAAATGAGCACACAAGTGTTGGAGGAAAACAGAGCATGAAAAGGGTCAAAAACAAGCCACCATGAACCTATTGAAAACTTGAGTAAATCTAAATGAGGGATGAAAAACTGAATGTATTTCACAACCTCTGTTCACCAGAATATGAACAAGTTCAGCAGAAACATGAAACCGATAGAAACAGATCCTATTCTGCCTGTAGGGCAGTGATGGATTTCTGGGTTTTTTTATTCCTAAAGAGGTGTCAAACAGGAAACCCCACCAATCTGCTTCTTCTTCTTCTTTTCTTCTTCTCCTTCTCCTCCTCCTCCTCCTTCTTCTCCCTCTCCTTCTCCTTCTCCTTCTCCTTCTCCTTCTCCTTCTCCTTCTCCTTCTCCTTCTCCTTCTCCTTCTCCTTCTCCTTCTCCTTCTCCTTCTCCTTCTCCTTCTCCTTCTCCTTCTCCTTCTCCTTCTCCCTCTCCTTTTCCTTCTTCTTCTTCTTCTTCTTCTTCTTCTTCTTCTTCTTCTTCTTCTTCTTCTTCTTCTTCTTCTTCTTTTTTGTCTCTCTTCTTCTCCTTTTCTATTTTAGTAACACCATCAATCTTTGTCGACCACATTTATTGAACTACCCATGTCCTGATTAACAATCTAATCGTTTTGAGAGATGAAAACCATTAATTTTGATTATAGGGCCTTAAAGCAGGCGCGAACTCTTACGTTAATTCTGATGGAATTGCCTTAATGAAGCAAAGGTGGCTGAAAAGAGAGGCCACCACAGTGAGCCTGGTGCTCGTGCTCAAGGTGGGTGTAGTAACTCCACTCTTCTGCTGTTACTTAGAGTAGTAACTCCTCACTCCTGCTGCTTTGCAGAGCTGGGTGTCCCCTCAGTGACTCCCCAGGTCACCTTGGTGGCAGGAGAGTGATGTGGCAGCACAAGGGATGGATCTTCCTGAAAATCCACAATAAGAGGAGGACTAAAAGATATTACAAAAACTATGGAAAGGTAAGGAAGAACAATGTGAGTGTTATTGCAAGAAACTCAGGTGAGAAAACTACTTATTATGAATTTGAAGTGAAAGAGGCTCAACACAGCACATCCAAGGATGCAGTGACAACAAAGGGATGCAGATCCAGTGCTTGGAAGCTGGCAGAGCTTCCCTGTTCCCTCTTGTGAATTCCCACACCACCACCTCTCTTCCTATACACAATAAAACAGCCAGGATTTTAATAAAATGTCAGGCCAGTAATAAAAGACCATTTTTATTTGACCTTTCAGTAGAAGGTACCCTAGTTTGTAGTGAAATGAATCTGCAGATTGAGTAGAGCTGGGAAGGAAATGGATTTATTGCAGTGATATTTGGGACCTTGCATGTTTTTCTTCCCAAATTGGGCTTAAAAGTAAAAATCTATTAATTTCTCAAAAAAAATCATTATCACTAAACAGAATTTTACCCACTCTGGTAAAATATTTTCTTCCTCTATCTTCAAAACTGATTCAGTGTTGAGCTGTTTGAAGGAAAAACTGTTTTTCCTCTAAGACATATTGAAAAATCCCAGAATCCCCGAGGTTGGAAAAGCCCCCTGAGAGCACTGAGTCGAAGCTGTGACAAATCCCCACCTTGTCCCCAGCCCAGAGCACTGAGTGCCACGTCCAGGCCTTCCTGGCACACCTCCAGGGATGGGGATTCCAAACCTCCCAGGACAGCCCCTGTCAATGCCTGAGCACCCTTTCCATGAAGAAATTCCCCCTGATGTCCAACCTGAGCCTCCCCTGGCATCATTAAGACCGGTGCTACCTTTTTTCCTTAACCTGAGCACTACTCAAAATTGACCTTGATGTTATTTATATATGAGGAAGAGCCACAATTGTTATGATGAGACCAAGAGCAGGAGCTTGTTTGAACTTTTAAACCACAACTGTGTGTTTTCCCATCAGATGAGCACATCCACACATTTGGTGGGTCTGGGTGCCAGCAGATCCATCGAATGCAGCTCCTCCCAACAGCTGACAGATGTGACAAGAGGGCTCCCAACACCGCACAAAAGCCACACATGAGCTGTCTCTGGTGCTTTGTCTTCCAGATCTACAACCCCAAGCCAAGCAATGGGCAAAGACCTCATTGGATCCTGAAATATTCCCCATTTTTATGGTAATTTCTGAGTCAGATATTTAAAATGTTAACCAAGTTACAGTATTTACATAATTTCTAGCGTGCTGTAGCATTGTGTGGAACACCAGCGGTAATTTGCAAGGTCACAATATGATTCTTTTAAATATTTCTCTTCCTAAAGCCTGTTTAAATCTTCTGCTTTAAAACTGTAATTAAAGCTTTCAGGGAAATCCTTTCATACTCCCTTTATATTACCCAAGCCCTCCTCTCACTCCTCAGTTGCCTACACCAAATCCCACATAGGAACCTGAAATACAGATTTGTCTCCTACACCTGCCATGGAATATGGGCCTGGTAATTGAATTAAAATTCTCCAAAATAAATTAATTTAGTGTAGCAGATGGTCAGCACGGAGTTCAGCTTCCTGTGTGGCAGCCAAGTTGATTTAAATCAACTCGAAGAGAGGTAGGCTTTAATCAGGTCAGCTGACAGCTACTAGAGCAAACCTGATTGAAATTCAGAAATTTAGGGAAAATAAATCCACCACAAACCCAACATTTCCCTCCCGTGGGGACCCAATGGATAAAACTTTTAAGACATTAAAATGATTCTGGTTTGGGTAATAAGATTTAGTAGACCATGGCAGGCTTTTATTTTCCTGTTTATCCTCCTCTGTGCCTTTTTAGAGGAAAAGGTGCCACATAAAACCAAGCACCACAGAACAAGCAGAAGACAGAAAAGGTCCAATCCTTGGCTGCCTTCAATCAATTTTTAAAACTGTTCAACGAGATATAAAATACTACAGAGTCAAAATAGCTGCATTTTATACCCAACTTGCACAGCTGTAAACAAAAGTAAAGCTAAAAGGGGAGAATTTGTGCAGCAAATATTTCCTTTTTTCCTGTCTTAACATTAATTTTAAAGATTCTTTCCATAAAAGATCTCTTTGCTAAGCACGGAGGTGAGATAGAGGTGAGTTTATTGTGCCACCTGAGATGCCTCATTAGTGTATTTTAATAATTATATTCCTCATGGCTCTGAAACAGCTGGGCTTTATGCTCCAGGTAGGAATGAAATCCCCATCCTGCTTTCCCTCTTTGAGCATCTTGCACACAAAGCTGGTTCAGAAAGAGATTATCCAGCCTGTTGGCCAACTCCAAAACTTTAATATATATTTTCACCTCAAAATCATGATAATAAGGAACACTTCAGAAGTATTTTGGGAAACATGCAGCCAGGGAGGAGACTGACTATGAAATTAAGGATTTTTTCAATCAAATGGGATGTTTAAACATTTCCCACATTAAAGACCAGCAGCCTGAGACTCGTAACTTCTTGTCCCCACCGCCCATTTCTCAATGTGGCATGGAAGGTGTGTGTGGATAAGTACAGCTGGAAACCAGGAATTGTTAAAAGCCACCAGGAACTGAGGAACTGTGGATGCAATTGGGCCAATCTTGTTCTAGTGCCATACAAGACAGAAAACACCTGCAGAGTTGCTTTAATCCAGAAGAAAGAATTTTTTTTAATTCAGTTTTTACCTGCAGTCTTTATTTCATAAATCATAGAATACCTCAAGTTGACACACATGGAGTCATTGGGTTCCAGTCCTATATATTTTACATAGGATATTCTGTGTATTTTGTTGTTAGAAAATAAAATGAGGTTGGAATAGATTCATTCATTAGTGCAGGAGGTGAATCTGTCATTTAGCTTGAGGCAGATTAGACTGAAAAAAGTTGTTTACATTTGATTTGGCTCATTCTTGCATGCCCTTATTAAAAATACCTTCCCAGGATAAGTTTCTGTTGCAGGCTGCCATTAAAACACAATTCCTAACCTTCCTGTCTAGACAGAAAAGTGGAAAAAAAATCAAATTGCGGTGTGTGGGATTGATCAGGAGCAGGTTTTTCTCTTTTTGTTTTTTATCAGCAACCAGCAAGGACCTGTGTGTGCTCCTCGTGCTCTGCAAGGTCATCCCACCCCGCCTCGGCTTGGGACTTATGGACTGGAATGAGCCACAAAATTTGGGATGGAAGCAGAGGGTGCATCTGTGGATGCAGGTGCCAGGGTCAGACTCTGCACCAAACACCCAAAACCCTGAGCATGGAGCATCCAAAACCCACAGCAGCAGCGTTTGGCAGGTCTGAGTTATCCCAAATGCACATTGAAATATCAGCGGCTCGTTGGAAACCCCAATGTTCCTCCTTCCAGTTCCTCAAGTGTTGCAATTGTGTGCCCAGAGTGGGGATAGCAGGAGAGAGAGTCCAAGGCTTTTATATTTTATCTATTTACTTCTCTTTCCCCATTTAGCTGCTCTCCCACTTGTGATTCATAACATTCCAACCACTTGGAAGTCAAAGGGAGGCGAAAGCCACAGCACAAAACAACATCTTGCAGAATCAAATGCTTCAAGTGGGTCTTAATCATTAGATTACATTGAACTTCAGACTATTCATATGCATAAAAGATTGCAAAATCCAAGCTTCAGATGGCATTGCTTCATTAATGTCATTAGCAGCCACAATTATGGGGCTGTTGTTTCCAACAATGAGCTTAGAAATACAGGGAAACGGGCACAAGAACTTTATTTATTGGGTTGTATCTTTGAAATGTCATCTCTGATGCAATTTTTTTTTTCAAGGCAGCTCAAATCTCTGTTCCCAAGTCTTTGGGGAAAAAAAAAACCAAACTGAAAAATCTGGCTATTTTTATACTGACATAAATGACAAATATGTATCCAGAAATGTTCAGCAAGTGGGTTATTTTTATTTTTCTTTAACTCAATGGTTAAATAAGGTGAATAGGAATAAAAATGAGTCAAGACATTATTTGTTACATTTGATATCTCTGTGTGAATGGGATTTCCAAGCACTAGAATGTCCAATTTCAGGTTGACAGTGCTGTAATAACAAGAAATACCTTCTGGGATGTTTGCTCTGAACCATTCCCTGTCCTGGAATAAAACAGCCAGGCACTTTTCCTGTCATGGATGCAAATTAAATCCAGTGATATTCATCCTCCATAATGTACCATTTCCATTGTGAGTTAGGAGAAGTTCCTGAAAACTGGCAGAAAATAAATCTGCTGAAAATTATATATATATAGCACCCAAAAATCAAGGAATCACAGAATCATTCCACTTGGAAAAGCCCTCTAAGGTCATCAAGTCCAACCATTACCCTTTGATTTTAATGTCCAAAGCTGAAAATTCCTAAAACAACCTCAAAACACCAACCCAGGGGCCTGATGCAGTGGAAGTATCTGGTTGTGCAGAGCTTCTTTGGCAGCTACAGGAATTCTTTGATTTACTGTAAGTTATGTTGCTTACAGGGTATTTTCGGTGTCGAGGATTTGCATACATATCCATATATAAATAAATCACTTATATAAAGCAACAAGGTTGGCAGGAGTGTATCAGCTGGTCTGTTCCTCCCAAAATGGTTGCTCATTTTTTCATGGATTTAGAAAGAACCGAAACAACACTTCCATGTTTCCTGGAAAGTTGTGATTCCCACATATCCCCTTGCAGGGAATCATCCTTTTTTATGGGCCTCTACTGTGAGGCCTTTCAGGTGTTTTACAAAGAACACAGGAGAAACATTTTGTCCCAGCTCTGATTTTTCGTATATTTAATATTTATATTGAAAGGGGGAATCTAATTTTTTTCATATTTTCTATTCAGGCCTTTCTTGTAAAAACAAATGAAGACTTTAACTCATTAAATGGTTTAAAAATTACTTGTATAAAATGCAGTATTACATAAAGTATCATAGGATGGATTTCCCTGTTCCCACCGCTGTAAAAAGTTCCTCAAATATCCTGCTTGGCCTGTGAATGGGAATTTCCACACTTTGCAAATATTCCTTTGCACTGAAGCAATTTTTTCTTTTAATCAAAATAATTTTAAGGTAGAAATAAGAGGAAATCACCTTTGCATTGTGTTGTGGCTTAATAAAATCACTCTTCATATCCTTTAATTTCATCTCCCACTTGCTGGAAAAAAGTTAAGAGGAAAGATTTTTCCACTCCAAAATCCTTAAAAAAAACCCTTCAAAATACACAAGTAGACCAACCAGCTAAAGAAATCAATGTGATATGGGGGTCTAGAAATGATCAATTACATGCAGAATTTAGTCAAGCAGAAACAAAAGCCAGCAGTAGGATACCAGTGCCCAAACTTAATTGCTCAAATTCCTTAAACTTCTGAAGTGAAAGGTAATATATTAAGAAGCCAAATTAGATATTGATTTGAATAAATGTAGCCTCCTGGTGGCTAAGCAGTGGTTATTAAGGGTTCTTGTGTAAATTAAAGGCTACAAGGAAAAGAAAAAACAACAAATATTTTTCTAGCCCTGGTTCTAAGAAAGGCAAAGTAAAATTAAAGTCTCATTCAGCTAGAAGCTGCATTATTTGGAAACAAACTCCAGTTATTGCACTGAGACCGTCGTGGAATGCAGTGGGAAATAACAGAGAGCCAGGGATTGTAAACACCCAGGCTGCAGTCTAATTATCAGTTACAGGATTCCACAGCATCAAACCCACCAGATTTAAGAATTTACAGTTCTCTGAAACAGTGGCAACAAGCAAAGAGCACTGAAACGGTGGAGTGCAGTTTCCTGGAAGCAAGAGGGAAGATCCTGCATTTCTGTTTCCTGGAAAGCAGGAATATCCCTGGCAGAAAGGTCCCTGGGAGAGCACGCAGTTCCTCCAGCTCCCACCCAACCCTGGCAAAGCCAGGAGCTCTGCTGACACCAAGGTAGAAGGTCAAGGGATGCAGTTGTTCCCTCTCCACGGAGCCACAAGATCCCACCTGGACTCTGTGTCCTGCCCTGGGATGTGGCAGAAGGGAAGGGAACACAAAGTCTTCATTCTTGATATCTCATTAAGTGAGGTGATGAGCAGTGGGGTCTAATTTCGGAGTTAGCCCTGAGCTGAGTGGGGCATTCACCAACCCGAACTTCCTCTGGGAAGGATCCTGCCTTTCCAGAGTGAAAAATTGCCAAGCAACTCAATAAAAAGAAGAGATAAACCTCTACTATTAAAATAAATAAATAAACAAGCAGATAAATTAATAAATAAAGATTAAAATGAAATTAAAATAAATACAAATTTTAAATTAAATGGAGTAATAATATGAGAAAATAACTTGCAAACCCTTTCTTTTCCCCCCATTTCTGTCATTTCTCAGTCCCCAGTGTCCCACACTCTCCTTGACAGTTCTGTTCCACATTTTGTGCTTTCCCTCTAATGTGTGGTTTGACTGTGCCCTGTATTTTGGATGCTTCCTTGATGGTAGGTTGCTTCAGCATTCTAACACTGTAAAAAATTAAAAAAAAAAAAAGAAAAATAAGCATTACACTTTCTTTGTCAAGGAATCGTTTTAGGGATGTATTCATTTGTGAAGGGGAAAGTTATTGTAAGTCACTAGCATCAAACCAAGAGGAATTGCACCCAAAAAATCCAAGTGACAGTTCCAAAGAGACAACTGCTGCCCACACCAATTGTTGCTTTGTGCAGAGTTTTCATGGGCTGCAGCCCTGAACCTGTTGTTGTTTCCATTACTCAGAGGTGTTTTGAATGTCCTCCTTGATTAAGTTTATTTTTTGTGCTACCTGAACACAACAGTGGAAATGTTTAAATTTAAAATGGGTTTATAAACAGAAGTTGGACAATAACTTCATTAGGCAGCAGTTGGTTTGGTTTGCTCCTTTCCACACTTCACAGCAATCTTTCATTTTGTATTTTTTCATTGACTGTTTCTAAAATCAATTTTAAATTTCCTATTGGTTTAAATGCTTGCAAGTATTTCATGATTCCCCCCCTTTTCCGTGTATGCACCTCACCAAATCACGTGGAACTGTAAACGTGGTGTAAGCCATGTCTGTACACAGCGAGCACTGGAGAATCTCAGGATGGTTTTGGTTGGAAGGGACCTTTTAAAGGTCATTTAGTGCAAACCCCTGCAGTGAGCAGGGACTACAAGCTGTCCTGTTAATCCCAGCCTCAGACAAGCTTTTGGATTGACTTCCAGGAGCTGTTAGTGGTGCTTTTCCCTGCACAAGTGCAATCGAGGTGCTGAAGGGATGAGTTTGCCCTGATTTGAGGCTCCCCACAGACCTTAGCCAATGTTTTGGTCCTCACTGACACTGCTCTGGGAGCTACGACTCATTAAATTAGACACGAGTTTAAGGTAGATTAATTACATTATGAGGTGCTTGACATTCTCCATCTGGAGCAGAGCTCTGGGCTGTGGTCTGCCGGGGGATGAACCATTCCACCCATGGAAAGGCACTTGATTTCCTGAACACTTCATTCCCAGAATTATCTGCTTCCACAAGGACAAAATGATGCTCCTGGATTGTATCTTGTGCAGCCCCAGGTCTCACTGGAGGACAGGGGTGGCGGGATGGCAGTGATGTGGATCTGTGGCTCCACCTGAAGAACAATTCAACTCCCTTTCCTCCCCTCTTCTTACATTATTATGTTAAAAATAAATCCTCAAAAAACACTTAAAATGACCTAAAAATTCTCTACAAGCACCTTTTGGCAGGAACCCCTTGTTGGTGTGATCAACACTGATATTAACACTGTGGGAAATCAGAAAATACAAAATACAGATTGATCCTTTTAATGTATAATCTTTGAAAGAAAAAAATAAAAAAATAAATAAAAAGAAACCCACAAAGCCAATATTACTCAACGGTCTAGGCAATGTGGTAATTTTTTAACCTGATTATACTCACATTTCATATTAGTAGAAAAACTGAATTTTCTCCCATCTCCCATCTCTTCTGGGATTTTTCCAGAATCAGACATTTCAGGGCCATAAGAAATATTGTGAACATTTCCTCTGAGCCACAGATTGGGATTTTATTTCTTGGTGCCTTCATCTAACCCAGTAACTTGTGCTGAAATTAGATCAGGCATTTTAGGAAGAGATTCAATCTTATTTTAAGGATCCTCATCGATGCTGCATGAACCACATCCATTATTAATCTGTTCCAGTGCTTAATTACTCTTGTTAAGAATACAATTAAGAAATTGTCTGCTTTCTGTTTGACCTTTTTCTGTGTTCAATTTTACTTCCATTTCTGTCAAAATTTTCTGATAATGTTTCTCCCAGATTATTCCATAAATACCCCTGCTCACATATATATATATATTTCTATTTAAAATGCAAGCTCTCCGCTTCCTTGTCTAGTGTAAAAATGGTCTATATACAGAAAAAAAAATAAAAATTGAAAGCTAAAAAAAAATAAAGAAAAAGAACAGAAAGGACAAAGAAACACACAACTCATTATTTTTAAAAGTGTGTGATTTATTAAAAAGAAACCAAGTGGCTCATCTTGCACCATGGCTATTTTTAGACAAAAGTCCACCATTTAAGGTTCAATCCAAGGTGTTTGCTCATGCCCAGAATTTATTGTTGCAGCTCTCAGTGCTGTGCTCAACTAAATCCATCATCCCTTTAATATGATGCCATCCACGGGAATATATTCAGGAATAAAGGCCAACATTTCCCTAGGTACTGTTATTTACCTGCTTTGCTCCTTCCCTTGCCACCACCACCACCACCACTACCTGCATACTTTTAAGAAAACAAAACAAAACCCCTGCGATGTTTTTGGGTGAGAACTCAAAAGACAAAACTCTTCCTGCTGTTTTAATGCTCCCAGTTGGGCTTCAGGAGTTCAGTGAGGCTGGAAATTGAGCTCATCTGCTTTGAACACCTCAGTGGGAAAGGCCCTGGGGGTCACGAGCCCAGGTGTGCCCAGGTGTCCAAAAAAGTGGATGGCACCTGGTCTGGATCAAAAATGACACAGCCAGAAGTGGCTGTCCCCCCTCAAGGGCTGTGTCCAGTTCTGAGCCCTTCACTGCAAGAGGGACATTGAGGGGCTGGAGCGTGTCCAGGGAAGGGAAGGAGCTGGGAAGGGGCTGGAGCCCCAGGAGGGGCTGAGGGAGCTGGGGGGGCTCAGCCTGCAGCAAAGGAGGCTCAGGGGGCCCTGCTGGCTCTGCACAGCTCCTGCCAGGAGGGGCAGCCAGGGGGGTCGGGCTCTGCTCCCAGGGAACAGGAGGAGAGGGAACGGCCTCAGGCTGGGCCAGGGGAGGCTCAGGTTGGACACCAGCAGGAATTTCTCCATGGAAAGGGTGCTCAGGCATTGGAATTGCCCAGGGAGGTTTGGAGTCCCCATCCCTGTCGCAGTAACGACACAAAAGAAGGAGACGGGAACCTCTGGAGAGTGAAGGAACAAGTTCTCTCAAGGAACAAGTTCTTTGGGCTTCCCCCGCCCATCTTTGTTATCTATGTGCCTTATAATTCACTGTGGGTTGGAGGAGACAAAGGGCCTCCCCTCAATCACACTGGTCAAAGGAAATGTCCATCAAACTTCTGTGCCCAGGAGAAAGGAATGTAAATAAAAAGATACCGTTACAATAACATGGCTTTGTTTACAGAGAATGTCTGAGAAACTAGTTACAAAGGAATTATAACATCCAGAACTGCAAAAGTCAGGGCAACACATCCCTGGAGGTGTCCAAGGAAGGCCTGGATGTGGCACTCAGTGCTCTGGGCTGGGGACAAGGTGGGGATTGGGCACAGCTCGGACTCGATGATCTTGGAGAGCTTTTCCAACCTCACTGATTCTGGGATCCATAAGTGCCTGTGGGTTCATCCACAGCTCCCTGGGATTCCTCCAGCTTTCCTTCAAGGCAACAGCAGAGCCTTGAGGAATTATCTGATGGTTCAGGTAAGGGGTGGGCTCCTGCCAGAGCTGTGTCATCATTTGTGGATTATTGATCCCTCCCCACACACACATTTACTCCAGAATGGGTAAATACATGCAAACCACCCCAAAGACTTTGTGACACCACACGGGTGACAGTCAGAGCACGTTTTGTTGTGTGTATTTGTATCTCCCTGACTCCCACACAGAGTTTCCATGGGAAAACTGCAGAATGCCTACACATGCGAATTTTTAGTGCAGCTCCTAAACCTATCATCTCACAAAAGTCTCCCTTTATAGCCTTGTCAATCAGTGTATAATTAGCTGGATTTACATGCAGAACAGATGGGAATTTTGGAAATGTTTCTTTTACTAAATGCATGTGAGGAGTTAAAAAAAAAAAAAAAAAGAAGAACCATGACTTAGGGATTTAATATATATATGTACTCCTAACATGAGGTTGAATTAAATTGGGTTTATAAATATATCCAGTAAAATGTGCAGCAAGAAATGCCAAGCATTATTAATTATAAACAACAACAAAAACCACGACAAAGTTCCCTTGTATTCAGAGGAGAAAGTAGGAAAATGCCATATTTCATTGTGATAAATAAACATCAGGTTTATACTGATTATTTCAGATGTCCTCTTTAAGGAGAATTTTACCAAGATTCAGGGTTTTGTCATTTTGAGCTAAGAATTTCTGTATCCCCGTCATGACCTCACCACTGTTCATCAGCACTGAACTTAATATTTCTTATAAAATATAAAGAATAGATATATAATTTCAGACTTATTTAATAGCTATTTACTATTTTCTTTCTCTTAATGTGTTGTTCTATGGGTGTATTTTCTCCCTGTTGAAGTCCTGGGTCAGACTGAGTGTCCTGGTAAATTAAGGAGATATAAGAACATAAAAATGTGACTTTTTTTGCTTTCTCCCTGCACACTTCCCAGAAACTACAACCTGGCTTTTTGACAGCTCAGTATAGAACTGGAAAAGGAAAGAGAGTGCTAAATCAAAAGGCAATAAAATTAATCAAAATCTCTTGGTGAAAATGGTACCACTATTCTCTACTTTGGAAAAAGACATCCTTCCAGTTCCTGTAAAATTAAAATTACTTTCAAACTTACCTGAAATTGATAAAATAATGCAGACAATTACAACAGAAGCTCCTGGCAATGGACCTTTTGCTGTGCCCCTGATCCCAAAGGTTGAGACTCTCAGGGGAGGAGCTGAAGTTCAGGTGCCCAAGCTGTGTGTGGCAAGTGTGTCATCCCAGCGTGGCATGAGCTGGACAAAGAACTGGGCAGCTTTTCTTGCCCTATGCAGAAATTCTACATCACAAAACACTTTAAAACACAGTGGCTGGAACTCAAATTTTAGATTTTCTTTTGTCAATTTCTGGGCATTATATTTTGTATTTTACTCTTTCTTTTAATACCTCCCTCCCTCCCAACAAACTTACAGAGTGAACACCAAAATGAGGCCCTTTATTGGATTGAACTAATATAATAATAAAGGTTTGTAATATGATTAGTGCCTGAATTTGATTTATCACATTCAAGAAGGAAATGAAGGGCAAATAATCCAGGTTTGTTTACCATGGGTATTGGAAAAAACACTGATAAGATCCCCAAAAATAATGCATCAAAGTGTTAGAACATAGGCAATGATGAGCACTAGACTTTTCCTCCTTGGGGTACAAAATATAAATTAATTATACCTTAGAAGGCAGTTTGGCTGCAGGGGCTGGGGAGATGAGGAGAAATAGATGGAAAAGACTTTCTTGGCTGCTGGGTATATCCCAGCTACGACAAAGGGATTATTTTTACTTCCAATATAAACAAGTAGCCCAGAGTAAAACCCCCCCAAAAGATAATTAAGACAAATTATCAGGAAAACTGGAACTCCTGGCTTATCACATCTAATGATTTGTTATTCTGGGTGTATTTCTCAGGTTTTTTTCCCTCAGAAAGGCATAAAGCCCCATCAGCCTAATTCAGAAAAATAGTTAGGCTTGGATTTTAACACATTTAGGTAATTCCTAAAGATAGAGAGCAGGATATATTTCCTTCCAAGCAATATCTTGTTCTTGAAATAAATTGGATCAGATCTATATAATATAACCATGAACTTATCTTGGGAGTTGAACACAATGGAATGTGAAGGACACAGGAACTTTTTAAGTCAATAATGCTACCAAAGCCTGTGTATCACAAAACTTCAGGTATTGCCATGACAAGCAGAATGGAGAGAGAATATTCAATAAATAGATGGAGAGAAAAAGGATCTGTCAATTGGAAACAACAAAAAATGCAACTTGTTAAAGTTCTTGTGTCTGTTTTCAGAAATGACAGAAATTTCTGCTTTAAATCTGAACTTCTGATATATCATTTTAGACACAACTGCACTTCTATCTCAGCAAATCTTGGAATCCAGAGTGGTTTGAGTTGAAAGGGACTTTAAAGCTCATCCAGTGCCACTCCCTGCCATGGGCAGGGACACCTTCCACTATCCCAGGTGGCTCCAAGCCCCGTCCAACCTGGCCTGGGACACTTCCAGGGATCCAGGAGCAGCCACAGCTTCTCTGGGCACCCTGTGCCAGGGCCTCCCCCCCCTCCCAGGGAAGAATTCCTTCTCAATATCCCATCTAACCCTGCCCTCTGGCAGTGAGAAGCCATTCCCCCCTGTCCTGGCACTCCAGGCCCTTGTATAAATTTCATGACCCGTTTAAGGTGATGTTTCTACTCACAGTGATGCACCTCCAGAACAAGACCTGCCAGCTTCCATTTCTGCACAAGTTCAGCTGTGCTTTCCTGCATGGAAAAATGAGATCAGTGGGTAAATCCTGGTTGAAAAGCAAAGTCTGTGTATTCCATCAGCAGAGACCTTCATCAAATTAAATTATATTTATATTTCTTTGAGTTACTGAAACTCAACAACATGAGCTTTAAATAACAACTGAGAGATTAATCTTTGTAATATGTTAAATAATAATTTTCAAATGAATCTAGCATTTGCTTTCCTGAAGAGATGGTAGCAATCTGAAGCTTAAGATTTTGATTCAGAAAATTATCATATCTTTATGGAGAAGTAGGGGAAAAAATTAAACTTTCTGTATGAATTACTCTGTACATATTTAATTTGTCTAAGTCAACAGGCTTTCCTCCACTTGTTCACATTTTTTGTATTTAACCAGACCAAAGCAAAGAAAAAAACCTGTCCAAAATGAACAGAAACGCTATTTTGTGTCTAATAAAAATATGGGATTATGAAGGAAATGCACTTGTGAAATGTAATTAAAGTTTACACCACTCATCCCTGGAATTCAGGTGCCTATTTAAAATTGAATACTTATGTCTGCATTACAGGGAGTTATTGTATCTGTAAGGACAAATGCTAATTATGGAGACATTAACGAGACAGCTACAGAATTATTATTATGAGTTGCTTGGATTTCTTTCCACTCTTGAATTCTGGAAAGGGATGGTGGTGAGAGTAGAACAAAGTGGAGCTGTGACAAACAAACGTTCTTCACATCCTTGCAATGCTTTGCTGAGGTGCTGGAGAAGCCTTAGAGGAAATATCCAATTCCAGTGTTCCAGCTGCAGCATCTGGTCCTGCCCTGCAAGGGTTTCTCGTGCTTGTCTCACATCTGTCACATTGTCACACACCTTTCCTCTCCCACTTCAGGGATGTTTTGACAGCTTGTCAGTGTGGGGTCCTCTCAAATCCGCAGCGGAGCAGGATTGGGGACACTTCAGCGTTATTAAAGAGCACTTGGTGTTCCAGGTGAAGCAGCACTGGAGCCTGAACATTAACAGTGATCCAGTCTGGCACATCCCATATTCCACAGCCAGTGGGATCTGTCTAGTCCAAACAATAAGACAAAAGCACGTGGGAATAATCTCTTGGAGTTAAGCAAAAATTTCTGCGAATCAGAAGAAAAACTCATCTCCGTTCTTTCCTTCCTCCAACTTGATAACCCAGCTTCAGATTGAAAGTCAGTATCAGCACGACGCTCTGCTGGCTCCTGATGATGAAATGGTGGTGTCTGATAATTAAAAGTTTTCTTATAATGATTAAAAGTTGTCTTCAAGCTGTAACTAGCAGAACTCATGTCTCCTGTCTTTTTTCCAGGAACAGAATGCGTATCCAGTTCTGCTGTGTGTCAGGCACACTGACAGCAGCTGAAGATTCTTAAAAGCAGTGTTTTACTGTAATTATGCTCATTTGTACCACAAAAAAAAAAAAAGGTATGTTTTCTTCTTAGCACTAAGTTTTGTTTATAAAAATTGCCTTTTCACTCACCAGGTAAAATGACATTATCCTGAACTTCTCCATAAAAGCATTGTGTGTGCACATGAAATCATATTTTAAAAAACACAGCATGGCAGAAGGGTGAAAAAGAAATAATAAAGAATGTTTTGATATAAACACTCTTATTTTGAGAAGGCATTGGAATATTTCCTCATCCAAAACTACACAGAGAGTGCTTTGCACAACTCAGGTTTGAACACCAGAGGATCAGCACCGAGCATTATTCTAGCTTGGAGCACGCCTCCTAAATGAAGGAAGTTCCTTTTAATGTCAGCTTTTATTTTCATTAATATGGTCTGTAGACATCTTTAACTAAATCGTTGAGCATGGAAAACTAAATGTTCTCCAGATGAACAAGGTTTATTGGCCTCCATCTGAAGTCTGCCACAGCTGTGGAAAGGCAGAGGCACCTCTGGCCTGGGCTCATCCATGGATGTGGAGATTTTCTGCGGATGGATATTGAACCAGGTACAGCATTCAGAACGAGTTTCCTACTCTTCCATAAAAATGAAAAGGGGAAGAAAAGTGCCAAAATACTCCTGTCATACTTCTCTGGACATTCCCCAATGCAGCAAGTGGAGTTCTCTGTTACACTCAGCATGTGCTGTTTTCAACCACGGAAAACGCTGGTTTTTTCAGTGTCCATCTTTTGGCTCTATCAAGAGATACCTACTCACACACATGTTCAGAGAGGTCCCAGGTATTCCAGCACAACCAGACATTTCATCTTTTAAAACAGCACTCACAGTTTGAAAGAATTATTCCCGATTCATTTTGGGTCCTTTGAGTGCTGAAGTCCCACGAAGAGGTGCAGTAACTCAAGAAGAGGTGGGGAGGAGATGGGAGGATCTGATTCTAACAGGAAACCTTAAGGCTATCAAAGTGCTCCATGAAATCACCAGGGATGAAATCCATATTTTCTTACTGAGTTAAACACGACCTGACAATGCCAATGAACTTTCAGAGAAATGACAGACAAATTACAGCGTGCGTGTGCTAAGCCATGTCGAAACCTTCATTTCTAAAAGGCATCCTGTCAGGAGCTGTAAACACTGCGGAATAACACCAAGGATTTTCTTCCTCTCTCCCATGGCACGTCCTTCCTGCATGCAGACTGCTTTGAGACCCTGCAGATTATTCAATGAATTGCAAATTTAAATCATTTTGACCTGGAAGACAGTGAGGAATACCTGGCCAGTGAGGAATACATGGTATTTCTGGCCACAGTCAGAAAAATGTTTGTTGTTTGTCTCTGAAGATCTCCAAGAGTCTATCCCCTTCCCACACTGTCCCAAATTATGTCTTCCACGTTCTGTGTTTGAGGATCTGTTTTGTTTTGTGGAGTTCTGTGCATTTATTTATTTATTGCTTTTCGCACTTGTTCCCTCAGAGTTATGCAAAAACAAAGGCAGCCCACAATTTACATATTCATACACACATCAGGAGGAATTTCTTCATGGAAAGGGTGGTCAGGCACTGGAAGGGGCTGCCCAGGGACATGGGGGAGTCCCCATCCCTGGAGGTGTCCAAGGACGGACTGGACGTGGCACTCAGTGCTCTGGGCTGGGTGACAACGGGGGATTGGTCACAGGTTGGACTCGATGACCTTTGAGGGCTTTTCCAACCTAAACAATTCCATGATTCTGGATGAAGGACACTGGGATAGGATGCACAATTACAACAGGATTGGGTTTATATCCTCTCAAGCTGAAACTGCAGGGCTGGGTTACTCTTCTACCACACCTTTCTTTACCATACAGTCCAACACTCCCCCTGTGGGGAGGAGAAATGAGGTGAGATGTTCATGATTAAGCTCCAAAAGACCTTTTAAGATCTATATCATCCTTTCTCCTGCTAGTATTCATCCTCCTTGCCCAATCCCTGTCCTCATTTGCCACCCTATCATTGCTCATTTCACCTCCTGCTGAAACACCCCAATCTCGAGCGGGAATACTTGAAAGGTTGGAATTCCCAGCTCTGAGCCAGATCCAATAGAACTCACCACAGCTAAGGCTGCTAAACGAACATGAACAATACTTGCACTTTTATTTTTTTATTTATTCCTACTTCAAACCAGCTACATGCAGAACATCTGATTCTGCAATCATTATTCATGTCTCATAATGTTTTATTCACATGCCGAGCTCCTGTCAGACCAAATAAAACGATTCCAAAGAACAAATGCCTCTTTGGGTGAACAAAGAGCAGGGAATGGGACTCACAGTACCTTGTGCAACATTTGTCCTGGCTGGCTGACACAGCAACGCCAGGATTTGGCTGGGAAGCATCAAAAATGGGTTTGTTTCCTTGGAAAAGTTTCACACGCTCATTGTTTCTCCAGGAAAGGGAGAAATCCTGCTTGAAAAAATAACAATCACTTTAAGGGAATAAGGAAAAGATGACAATTTTCTCAAAAAAAAAAAAGGGGATTTATTTTCAGACCAAATTTTTTGCTGTTCTTGCTGTACTTTTGGTGGTGAGAAACCTTTATTTAGTCACCAACCCAATTTTCAGGGTGTTTCAAAAAGCTCTGGCTTGGCTTCCCCTCTTGTCTTTTTCCTCCTTCCACCATATGCTGATCTGACATTCCAATCCATCACGGAGCAAGGTTGTCAGATCCTCCCTCTGGACTTCTTACTAAACACTCCTGAAAACAACTGTACAGCTCTTACAAAAAATAATTTTAAAAAAATGGAATTGCAGCCAGCCAACAAGATTCCAGTGGAGACCTTGCAAGCTTTTCCCTTTACTGTTACAGTAATCTGGGTTATTAACAGCACTAATATTGATGTGAGGTCAGCTCAAATTTTGGCCTGACAGAGGAGAAGTGAAACATCTGCAGGAAAAACATTGTGCTTGACATGGGAATAAATGGGTGCAATTCCATGGCCTGTGTTATGCAGGAGATCAGACAAGATGATCATAGTGCTGCCATCTGGCCTTAAAAATCTGTGAATCTACATTGAAATTCTCACTTGAACTTAGGTAACCTCTCTCCAAGCCCATCTATAGGTTGAATATCCCCATTAAAAAGCAAACCAAGCACACTTTACCAGCCTCAATCAGCTTTATTTTTATGTAGCCGCTGATGCTGGATTTTGGCAATAAAAATCCAAGAAAACACAAGGAAAAAACCCCAAGCATTTCTATCTACAAATGCAAACACAGAAAATTAATAAATTAACATCCTCTGAAGTCACTAGACCATTCCATGCACAACCACCCTGAGGAACCACCAAGTTCTGACGAACAGCCTGAACAACCCAGTGCTGATGTTTGTATGCAATAAATTCCAGGAATTCACTTTCCTGGGATGGCAGAGGAAGACTTGCACAGAAAGTGGTGTTTGGGACCACAGGAAGGGATCTCATGCAGGTTTTAAGTGGGAATGGTATAAAGGAACACATAAAGGTACAAACCGGGCTTCCTTGCTAGAAAGCTACAACCACCCTGTAAAAATATCCTTGATGGTTATCCAGGAGTAGTGGGAGTCTGAATTTATTGCTGTTCAATTTTCATTTAGAAACAACTGAGAGTGAAGAGAAGGAAAAGAGGGAAAACCGAAGTATCAGCAGGAAATTTCATTCCTGAGGGTTGGATTTGCTGGGCAGAAGTTGTTTTTTAGTTTATTTGGTTTTTATATATACATATAGTGGATCCAAGGTTCTTCACTCAGTCAGAATTTGCTTCCCATGAAAATATGGCCTGTAGGATTAAATGTGGGTTATTTCTAGTGAGTTACTCAGGGAAATATATTCAGGAAGAGACTGGATCCTGCTAATGGAAAACAAATACAAACAAAGAGACAGGCCAGGAATGAGATCTGAAGAGAAGGAAGTAATGAAAGGAACATTTTGGGCACTGTTATCATTACACTGTGTCCATACCCTTCTCCCTTACTCTCAGCTCTGTGTGTTTTAATTGTCCCCTAAAGAAACAGTTCTGTAGATAAACCCACAGGGAGCAAAGGCTCTGTCAGTGACAACCAAATTAATTTCTCTGTTGGAAGCAGGAATGTGACTTCAAACCCCAGAACAACAATATTTTTAGCAGTTTGGGCCATCTTTTTTTACAGTAACTCTTGTCCTTTATCCTTTAGAGGCTCAGCCCTGATAGCAAACACCTATTTAGAGCCACACCAGTAATAAGGAGCTGAGAGGTCTGGCTGCAACATTGCCTGAGTTTTGTCAAATCAGGATAAATACTATTAGTACAATGCTTTGGAGGTGACATAACCCAGCATTTAAAAAGGCAAAATTTCTGGTTTAGGACTGCTTGTTCCAATCATTCCATCCCATTGTGCAAGGGGATAACGAGGCAAACTTTACAGCAGGAAGGTCCACTGAGGGCTATTAAAGGCTGTGATGTAGCTGCCACTTCCCAATAAACCGTTAAACAGCAGATTAGTGGAAGCTGGGAGAGGATATCCAGAGGAATTCTCTCTGAGTGTTTGCCCAGTTCTCATATTCTGGCCCTGGACATCTGCTCTTGGCCACTGCCAGAGGCAGGACACGATGGGCAGATGGTTCTCCCACTCTCCTCTGAGTGCTGCAGCTGGGCCTGAGAGGTCTCAGTGCTGCTTTAGCTCATCTGGAGCAAAAAGCTTTGAAAACCCTGGGAAAAAACCTGCACTATCCCCTCCCCTCTGTTATATATAAACACATGTTCAACAAAAATCATCCTCTGACAACTCCCTCCTCCCACAGCTGAATACAGAAAACCAGGGAGGATTCCAAGCCTTTACTTCTTCTCTCTCACTGTCCCAGAGCAAGGATGCTCTTCCTAAATAAGGCAAACAAGGTAAGCTTTCTCTTTTTCAAAAAAAAAAAAAAACAAACCAAAACCTGTAGACCCCTCACTTTTTATAGAAAGAGCTTTAATTCCCATGCAAAGGGCAAGGCCTGGCTCAGTCCTGTGGAGAAGGGTCACCATTCCAAACTTTCATGGGTTACCCAGCAGCTGAGCTCCCCACAGATGGCTGCTGTGTTAGAGATCTCTTTCCTATGATCTGAAAAAACCCCAAACTGCTAAATGTCTAAATATTTACTGACAGGAAGCACTAGGAAGAGATGTGAAGTATCTTTAGTGATACTTCCATCAGAGAAGGGTTGAAACCACCTTTCTTTTTGAAAGAAATACCTGCATCTACCTCTCTATAGGATTCTTTCCCACATAAGGTCCTGTCCCAAAAATATAGTGAGAAAACATGGCAAGGGAAGTCCAGCTGCCCTAGCATCTGAATCTATTTTTTTCTTAGTTCTATATATTTCTTAATTATGAAACTTTCTAGTTTGTACTGGATACATGTGACTAATTAACACTTTCAATGGTATTTTAGATGTATCACATTGATTCCCAAAAGACCCTACATTTGTTACTGCACATTTTTCAAAAGCTGTTCTGTGCATGCTCTGCTTATTCTGCTTTAAATTGTTTTCTTAAAAAAAATATAATCCCTCACAAAAATGAGCAGAAAACTAATTCTTTACACCTTCAGCTTTTGTTGAATTGTCCAGTGCAATTTGGGAAGTCAGAGAACAAAGTTTAGCTCTGCCTGTCACCCTCATGTCTAAAAAAGCTCTTATGTTTAAAACAATATCAGCGACTTCAGGGCACTCAGTGAAATCACAATTTCTGACAAAAGTTTCAGTTTAGCTGGCACAAACCTATTAACTGTGCTGAAAAGAGTGACAGTAATTGCAACTGGCTAAGGGTTGATAAGAGAACTCAGTCTACTAATTTGAAAGAGAATTTACAGACTGGCAAAGCCATGTCAGACAAGGGAACCAAAGATAGCTGCACTTGGTGGGTTTTAATTGAAGGCAAAAAAAGAAAGAATGAATTCATAATATTTGTACTCCAACAAGAGACATTTTCAAAGTGATAACTTTATCACCCTTTGTATCTTAGTCCATCAATGTCAGCTCACAGAAGAATGACCTTTGCCACAGACCAAAAGTGACTCTTATTGCTCAGATATAAAATAAACATAAATAGAGGACACCAGATCTGACCTGGTAGCAGTGGCAGAGCTTTTGTGCTGCAGGCCCTGAAGCTGTGCTTCATAAAAGAATTGAGGTTTGTGATTCAGGAAAGGGAAATAGAAAATAAAAAATCCCTTCCTTGGCCTCATGGGGTTCAACCAGAAGTCATCCAGTGCCTCTTCCCAGCCACACCAAGGCTGGCACAGCATCACTGTCCAAATTAGCCAAAAAATCATAAAATCTCAAGTCTACTAAAGCTGCAATTTCCTTTAGGCAAGGTTCTACATCACACTGGAATGGGGATGTTCTTCCTGAGCATCTCCATGTCCACACAGTGTCCCCCATCATCACCATCCCATCCCTTTTCCCTGTGCCCACCGAGGCAGCCCAGGGTGCCACCAGCACCGTCTCCTCCAGCACAAAATCTTTCCAAGGGCAGGGAAGTCTCTGTGTGGCCTGGGAAGTCCCCTGGAGGGACTCCCCTGTTTTGTAGGATCAAATTAAAGCATCCATGGCTCCTCTGTAATGGGATTACCATTATTCTTTCATCTGAGTTTCAAAGCAGCTCAGCAGAGTGACCTTTCCTCCTGTATTTCTCTCAGATTCTTTCTGATCTGAATTTTTTCCAGAGGAGGAACTAAAAGAGGAAGGAATGTACTTTCCTTTCCTTTCTTCACTGTGTGTGGGAACATTGCAAGGTGTATCTGTTTTCTGAGGCTTTTGGAAGCTCTGAGATTTTTGCATTTTCCAGGGTAAAAATAATTGTAGCAAAGATAGGAAGCCTGGTGCTTGGGTCAGAGATCAGCTGATAACTGAGGGAATAAGGAAAAAAAATATTCCCTCATGAGAAATTCATTGCCCAGTTGTGTGGTGGGTTTCTCCTGTCCTCCTAAGGAATAACTGTTGGAAGAGAGGTTAAAATAAAGGCATTCCCAGCCTGCTCCAACATGGAAATTGCTGTTTCAAAGGCAGGGTGTTTGGGGTTTTTTTTCCCCTTTCAGCCCTTAAGCAGTTATTATATAGATTTATAGATATTTTTATTCATCTTGTGTAAGATGTTCCTGCTCACAGTCATGTTTGCAGCTACTGCAGCCTCTGATAAAGTGTTTTTTTCCCTGAGCACTGTCCAGATCCAGCTGTAGAGCATTGGAATTTCCAGTTTTATTCACCACTAGGATTTTCAGTAAGATTTTATTCATTCAAGGATCAGTTTGATAGCATGGAGGGTTCATTTAGGCTTTAAATAGGAAAAAAACCCCGTATTAATTCAGCACTTTATGGACTACCACGATACAGAAATGAATAAAAATTGTAACATACACACTGTCAATGGCACATATATCTCTAGAAAGAGAGAAAGCATCTCACAGATACACATAAAAACCTATTAAAAATTAAGTATAAGCAGCAGAAAAATAGAGGAAATTTCTAATGTATATTTAAAATCCTAAGTAACATTCACAGCACATCAACAGCACAAGAATAGAAAAGACCTGTACTAAAACACAGGAATTTGCCAACAATTTCTGTAAGGACAGCCCAGGAGCAGAGCAGGAGCTACAGGTGTTGGTTTGGATGCAACAACTCATTTTGGTGAGCACTGAGGGGAAGAATTTTTTTTTTTTTTTAAATCAGGAAAAGGGTGCAGTTGTATCAGTCTGGCTGAGGAGGTGCTTTTGCAGTGCAGGGTGCAAGAGACTGGAATTGAGGAGTTATGTGGGAGTGAGGACAAGTCAGGGTGCTGTGGGAATTGCTGGGGAAGCAGTCAAGTGTCCCTGGGGAGAAAGTGGAACAGCTAAAGTCCAGAAGGCAAAGTGACCAAAATTAAAAGGAATAAAAGCCGAGAAACAAGCAAGTCCAGACCTGCTGTATGAAGTGTTATCCAAACAAACAAATCCATAACAAACCAATACAAGAATCCCAGAAACCACCTCTCTCCTCTAAAGGTTGTCAGGGAATGCTGTTGGACCCTGCAGAACAGCCTTCCAGGATTCTGTCAGGCAACACTGGGTAAAGGCTTCACAGACCAGTGCTCCAAGACTCCCAGAAAATGCCAAGGGAGAGGGGCTCCCTCCTCCTCGTCACAGGTCACCCAGCATGTCCTTCTCACGCTGGAGCTGGGTGAGGACAAGCCCACACACCTTGCTGCATCCAGACACCCTTGCTGCATCCACACATCCATGCCAGTTCTCCCAAAATTGATGCCTGGGAAGCCCCAGGCTCAGGGCACCACCAGCCCTCACCCAGAACAGAAACTACTGAGGTGTGTAAATCCTGCCTGAGCACCAAGACAGCTATCACCCTGTAAATGACATCCTAGATCCCCTAATTTAGCTCTGGCTGGGGTTAAACCCAGCCAAGTGGGAGCTCCAACACCGATCCACATTCCCTGGGCACACCCCAAAGGAAACACTCGGGCAGAGCAGCAGAGCTGCCACTCCCAAGGATTCAATTTTTAATCCTCCAGCACAAAGGATGGCAGCAGTTTGCACATTTACAGGCTAACAACACAAAACCCACCTTCCCACCTCAAAGTCCAGAGGGAAATCCCCAAGGAGCGCAGCTGAGAGCACAGGGACTGAGACACTTCCCTTCATGAGGAATTCATCCAGGACTTGCTCCAGCTCCCACTGCCCCAGCGCTCTCCCTGCTGCTTGGGATGTGAGGGGAGAGGTTCTCAGAGCTGTGAATTCACCTGTTCTGTCTCTGCTGGAAAATTCTCTGCCAAGAACCTCCTCACCTCACCATCATCCCTCACCTCCAACACAGTGAAGAAACCAGGTTTGGGTTAGGGAATCATTCAGGTTGGAAAAGAGCTCTAAAATCAGAAAGTGAGGCCTCACCAGTGCCAGTACAGGCAGGGACCACTTCCTAATTAATAACAACCACAAATCCCAGCTGGAATTCACTGCCTTTGATGCAATAGGCAACAAACCCCAATTCACATTCCCAGTCTGGATAGAGAAGGAGTTAAGGAGTTCAGGCGTAAGGCAGGAAAGAAGTTTTGGTGGAACACAGAGTGCAGAGGAGATAGGAAAAGGGCTAAATCAAGGCACTTCTAAACAAGCAGTGCTGAGAAGTAATAAATAATCTGAACACAACAGAAAACAACCTTCCAGCCCATCCTAATGGGTTCTGTGGCTGCCCCAACCATGAAGGTGTCCAAGTCCAGGTTGGGCAGCACTCGGAGCAACCTGGGATTGTGGGAGGTGACCCTGCCCATGGCAGGGGTGGCACTGCATGAGTTTTAAGATCTCTTCCAACCCAAACCATTCTGGAATTCCATGATTCTAATGCAGGTCCCTATAAGTGACCACAGCACAGGACAGCTGCAGCTCATATAAAACCTTCTGGAAATTTCTAGGTGTTACCTCTTCCATGAATTTGAAAAGCAGGCTCTGCTTATCCTTGACCAGACACAACACTGCATTTTAATGCTCCCTAAAAACTTGATGGCTTGCAGAGAGGAGCACTTTTGTAATAAGGTTTGATAAAACATCACCCTTGGGAGAGCTTGTACATAAACACCTCTAAAGAGTTATGCAACCCCAGCATGCAGCTCTCATGACAACAAATCTCTCCAGCACCAGGAGCACAGCCCAGGACTTAAAAAGGTTCCATCTCTGCATAGCAATGAGCTCTTCCTCACAGTAATCCTCGTTCTCAACCAGGAATGTAAAGGGAAACAGAGAAACACCCTCCCCTGTCCTAAATCTTGACTGAAATGATTGTTTGCAGGACAAGGACTAAAACCAAGACTTTTGCCAGCAATAGAAAACACGTTGTTAACAAAATAGTCACCTCCCCCAAATGCCAGCTCGGTGTCATTTCATATTTTTGTGATGCCAGCTGACAGCCAGGGTTTCTAAGGAAACACCAATATTGGGGGAGCTGGAAGGAGTGGAAGGAAAGGACAGAACCTAAAAATAAGTGTCACACGCCTCTTCCAGACATTAAAACCACCTGATAAAAAAATTGTAAACATCTTGGGATGGTAACATTTCTAAGACACCCACAAGGCTCCACCTGAGCAGCATAATTTTGCACGGAACAATATTTTGCTAAGAGGAAGTTCTGTTTCTGAAATCACCTCCTTTTGAAGGATGTTTGGAAAAATATGCTGACTGGATTATTTTTGAAATTATCCAGAATAAATGGAAACATTGTTTTGTACCACTGCAGCTCCCATTAGGACTCAAAGTGGAGTCCTTAAGTGGAGCATGAATAGGAATTTCAACGATTTTGAGTTTTCATGCTGGAAATGTAAGTTGGTTTTTTTAAACTGAAATAGTTCTGGGAAAAAAAAATTACCCCTCTCCTAGAGCATTGACAGACTGGAATCAGACATCTAAAACACTCCAAACTGCACAAAAAATCTCTAAGAACTGACATGGCAACACGGCAAGTTAAGCACAGTTTAGGTCAAGCTGAGGTTGAGTTTGGAGGAAGGAAAGATATACTGAGAATATTTTTGGAATGGTCAAAACCTCTAATTTTCAAAATGTCCTTGTTTGCCCAATTAACCCAGAAAAATATCTCCTCTCAGAGGGGTATTCACCAGAGAGATTTCCTCATCTCTGCTGACATTAGGACTGTGCTCTGAAAAGGGGTTCCAGCTGGCTCTGTAACAACACCAAAGACAAATCCATTAGAAAATAACTTTGACACAAAGCTCACTAGAAGCACTTAAGTATTTTACCATCTCTCCCAATTACGTGGGCAACCATACCCAGCGCATTTTTTCGGCTGCGTTGCATTTCAGCAGAATTCCTCTCCTGTGTGTTTGTTTCGCTTCCTTCCTGGATTTCAAGATTTCATTTCCTTTTATGAAAGGAAATTCTTCATTTCATGAAAGGAAATGAAATCTTGCAAATTCAGCGAGGATCATTTCGGGCAAGTTTCAGCCCATTTCACTGCACTTCATCTCATCCCAGTGGAAGGTGTCCCTGCCCATGGCAGGGGTGGGACTGGATGAGCCTTCAGATCTCTTCCAACCCAAGCCATTCTGAGATTTTATGATATTGGAAAGAAACAGTCAGGATATATATCATAGATGTAACAGTATATATACACACATATATAAAGGTAATTAATTGGTTCCTTACATCGTTAATTAAAGAAATCACAAGATGTTATTTTCAGGAATATATCCCCAAAAGAGAAGCAAAGCTGGGCTGCTGTTGGAAGGAGAGTGGTGCCTCCTTTTCCCAGAGCACCTCCCCAGCCCTGCCCACTTCAGAAAGCAACTCCCTCTCTCCCTTCCTTCCATCCATCCTCCCTTTGGATGGGGACAGGGACACACAGCCAAGCTTCAATCCCAAGGCTCATTAGCCACGTTAAAGGCTGCTTGATGTAATTTCTTCTTTGATAAAATCCAAGAGCCTTGTGCCCATTTGCTTCAGCAGCCAAGCAACTCTGCCCAACTCCCAGGCTGGAGGGGTGGGAGAGCCCAGGGCTTCCCAGATTCCTTTAGTCAGGCTTTAGTCAGACTCTTCCAATAGGCTGGAAGAGTGTTCCAACATGTGGAAATTCATTTTTAAGTGTTCCCATGGATCACATGCTATGAAAGAATTCATCTGCTGTCTGAGGCAGGTTAAAGCTTTACAAATTCGAGCAGACATTACCTTGGCTACCCCTGCTCCTGTCTGGAACTCCTCCAGCTGGAGCCCAGGAGATGGGTTTCAATTAGCAGCACACACACAGCTCAAATGGAAAGCAGAGAAAAAAAGGCACCCCTCATTTTTTGTCTCTCTCCTTACAGCCAGAACCACACAAATTGATCTGTCCTGTTCCTGAGTTTGGTCTTTTTCAAGTTTGATTCATGATAAAGCAACAGAAAATAAATCTTCATGCCTGATACAGCAAGTGGGCAGGACAGCCCCCAGCCTGACTAACCACACCAAACTTTTAAAATGCTGGATTTCCATCTCCATTCCCCTCCTTCCAGGTTGCTGGGGCTGCAGAAAGGGAGAATTTCCAGTTAATCCCATTACAGAACGCTCCAAAGGTTGAGGACATGGAGTGGCTGTCATTTGAGATATGATTATGGGGAATAAAACTCTTCATTTATGAGACAAAATCTTGATAAGGGCAGTAAATAACTCTGAGGAGAATGAGGAATATCTACAATTGTTTGGGGACTCCTGGTGAATAAAAAGGGAATGAGAAAATATGACAGAAAAAAAAAGGAAAATTTCCAATCATGTTGTAAATCACTCACCAAATTTACAAACCTTCTCCACGACCCTCCTTCAAGTGACACTTTGGGAACTTGCTGTAAGCCACCAACCATAATCAAGATCTGGCAAGAACTGAACAAGATTTTGAAGGACTAACTGTCCCACCACGTTTGTTTGCTGCAAACCAGAGCTGTGCTGGAAAGGAGACATTTCGGACCAGGAGGCCTTTACTGGCCTGAGAGAAAATGTGGATATGAAGCAGGAGAAGTTCCCCAGCAGCTCATGCCATTTGCTCTTGTTCCAGATGTTCTTCAGCATCTCATGGTGGTAATTCTTTCATAGAATCATTAAGTTCATCAATACCAACAATTGCATTCTTGACTAAGAACCCAGAATTCATTTAAGGGTATTATACAGGACAGCTATATATATATGAAACCTCCTTCAATTTCTAAATAACTGAGTTTTTTAATTGATTGACATGTTTCACTTTAAATTCTAAATATTGTGAAATACATTTAGAATGTTAATTGGGAAATTTTGGAAATGGAGTATACATTATATTCTCCCTTCTCCTTTTCCTAGTAAATTTTTGCATGTCTCCCTATCTCTAAAAATTCCTTCTATGTTTCCTCACACAAAATAAGAAATATGACTCCTTTTATCTCTGAGCACATTTCCCAGTGGAACAGTTTCAGCTCCAGACTCAGCTCGCTGTCCACAGTGACTGCAAATTGATTTATTCCTCATAATGGTCAAACTTTGTCATCAAAATGCTGGGAAACGCTTTAATTCAATCTTTGCATGTCCTTTAACTTTCTTTTATCTCTCTTGCTGCTTTAACAACTGCTAAAATGTTAAAGGCACACTTTTATGTATTTATGAAGCAGTCAAAAGCAAGGCAATAGGTTAGAAGGAAGCTGGATGTGTTACTTAAAGCAACAAGACAATATTTTTACTTGAATTTTTCAGCCCACATTGAACATTATCAATGAGATAGCAACAGAATCCTTCAAGGTGTCACTAAAAAAACCTTTTGTTAAAAACATAGTGCAATTAAAGTCAGACAGAGACTTTAAAAACAAACAAACAAAAAATCAGTGTTTATTTCTTTTTTCTGTCTGATGAGTTGAATTTGGGTTTTTGTTGTCCAAATACAAATGAATGTGTACACAGATTTAATAAATGCATAAATTTAGTGTCCACCTGTGCTGCAGATTTCAAAATGCACAGGGACAGACACCCATGACCTGTACATGCTCAACAAAATCCCTCTTTTTAACTGTAAAATGTTGCTAAGCATTTGTTCATGTTTTATGTAACACACCAACTTGTCTTGCACTTTTTTCTATTCCCAGTTCTCCTCACTTATATTTATTTAATGTTCTGCTCTCAACTTGTGGCTTCGTTTCTTACACTGAAAATCATATTCAGCAAAACCTGCTCTTCTCAAAGCTTTGTCCTTATTTACTGTAATTTAAGATCATTAATCAACTTCTCCACTTTGGAACTGACTTTTAGACCTCAAGTTTTAACCTGTCACTCCCCTACCTTATAGTGGTGACTGTATCTGGTTTTATGGGTATCTGTTTTTTATCTCTTTTTTACTGAGATTTAAGGAGAGGATGACTTTTTTTCCTTCAGAATGTGTCTGCAACCTGCTGCAAAATCTTGATGTAGCCTCAAATATCTGTGGTGATGCGCACCAAGAACCAGAATTTGACTAGTAGGGTTTTATACTAAAATAATTGGATGCTTAGGGCTTGGTTTCAGGGGTTTTTTTTATCCTTAGGATATCAATAGTTACCTTTCAGTATCCAACTATGGAAATTTCCTGTGCATGTTGTGGCTGACTCATAATATCTCAAGATCCTTGAGGCTGGGATAAAGGGTGAATATCCTGTAGAGAGCAGTCTGTTCTTCCAAAAAAAAAAAAAACCCACAACCTCTTTGAAGCATGTTTGAGTCCCAGGGAGAAGTCACCCCAGCAGAAAGGAGTTAACAGAGGGATTTATTCACATTCAGGAGCATGGAAATCCAAATTGCTCCCATCTCCTCCCAGAGCCGGTGGCAAGGTTTTAATAGCTGCTGCCACATAAATGGAAATAAAATCCTGACAGGCAAGTACTGATTACAATCCAAGTTTAAAACACCAGGTTCAAATTTTCCAGACAGTTTTATACATGGATACTTGATGCAGTTACTTCTAAATGTGAATATAAAGAAAAAATGTTAAATATTTGAATATACACCTTGACCAAGATCCACTCCCAAACGTGGTGTCCAAGTGTTATTTCTCTTGTTTTATTTCCGTCTCAAAAACATCAAATAACCAAAAAGACTTTATGTGTTAACTCTGATTTTTTTTTTTTTTTATTATTTAGTTGTTTAATTTGAGGTCTAGAGGTTCCAGAAGCACTTCAGGACAGATTTTATTTCATAGATATGATTTCCCTGAATAAAGACTTTTTGTCTGAGTTAGACATGGCCTAACCTAAGGGGATAAGCTCAGTTTTGATTCATTCAGTAGCACATCTGTGAGAGCAATTTAAGAGCAGCCTTAAAACATTTAAGTGTTCCAGGGCAGAGATGTTTATTAGGGATTTCATAGCCCATCCTTCAAATCAGACCTTAACAAAATTCCCCAAGCTGACAGAAATAATAAAGTTCCAGGGTTTCTTACTGAGATACCTAAATATCTAAAGATGAGTCTACCTCTCCTTCCTAAGATCATTTCAGTAAATTAGTATTGAGTTATACAACCTAATGAGGGAAATTAATTTCCTAAAATTACCTTCCGTGAATGAAAACAGGCAGAAGGAATATAATCAGATTTTGTTTTCCAGAGGAAAGAGAACCACAGTGAACGGAACAAACTGGGATGTCTCCGATGCAAAAGCACTTCATCTTCTTTCCGAAACAATTTTACATAATAATTCTATTTTTATTCTCCCACTGACTTCTATCCAATCTCTCTTCACTTTGAAAAGATCTGATGATTGCACAGATAAAGCTTTTTATCTCCTTAGGTATTGATTCCATACAAACAACAATAAATCTGAAGATTACCTATATATGATTGCTTCCAGGATCTTTGAATCTCCTCAGAAATATTTCTTCAGATAGGAGGCTTCAATATAAATAACTCAAGTGGGATAAGTTTGACTCCTTCTGTATTATTAACAACTCTTCCGAAAGTGCACAGTTTTCTAGTTTTATTCTAGGAGACGTCTCCAAATCCAGGATTAAGTATCAATATTAATAGCCAGCATATGACCCTGTTGCATTAAATCCTGAAACATGTTTCTATGAATTCATGAAAAGAGATTTTATGGTTTTGAGATAAAAGAGACATTAAAAAAAAAAAAAACAGCCACACAGCAACAACCCAACTAAAAAGCCCAACCTCCAAATCAAAATAAAACAACCCCAAAACCCAGCTAAATGCCCTCCTCACTGCCCAACTCTGTCTTCTTTCCTGACAAAGAGTGGGAAGTGCTGCAGGACAGGAAACCTCCCTGCCCATCCTGGGCACCCCTTCATGGAGATGGATCAGCTCATCTTCTCTGGACTCTCTTCTGCACCAAAACACATTCCAGGTGTCTCAACTCATCATGGAATCACCTTCCACTATCCCAGGTTGCTCCAAGCCCCGTCCAGCCTGGCCTTGGGCACTTCCAGGGACGGGACAGCCACAGCTTCTCTGGGCACCCTGTGCCAGGGCCTCCCCACCCTCCCAGGGAGCAATTCCTTCCCAATATCCCATCTAAACTCACTCTCCGTCAGTTTGAAGCCATTCCCTGTGTCCTGTCACTCCAGGCCTTTGTAAATTGTTTGCAGCAGCTCTCACAAAGCTCCAGGGAGGGCTGGAGAAGGGGACAGGATTCCAGCGTTCCTAGAAGGACACAGCAGTCCTGCTACCACGTTCCACTCATTTTAGCAGTTAATGAAAGACCTCAGGCAATCCAATTCCTGCTCCTTCCTGGGGAAGCATGCCAGGTATATTCCCAGGCCAATTATTGCCTTCACAAAGTGCTCTAAATCTGTCAACAAGGAAAAGTGTGAAGTACAGAATAAAAACACCATTAGGATTGTGAACCACTTGTTACAAGAGGAATTTCTTCTTGCAGAAGGAACAGTGAGCATTGGCTTCCCAATAGCAGCACCACTACCAAATTCAGGTGTTATGTGCCACTAACACACACCAAAATCTTTGTACATCTATTTTCTTATTGGTAAATAAATTGTTATTCTCCAGCACATCTATAGGATAAACACTGTGCAAGCCACTGTGGGAAGGCCCAGGAAGGTTCCAATAACTTCTTTTACTGCTGGGAGCATGAGCAAAAGAGATAATGCATTTTTGTCTACAGGAGTAGTAGCATCTCGGTGTATGTGGATGTATTTTTGTAAAATAAAAGTAAATAAAAGAAATTAATGAAAAAGTTGCAATCATTTTCCCTAATGCACAAATACCTGTGTCTTCCTCAAATACTTGACATTATTACTGGGTATAGAATTATAGAGTTATTTATGTTGGAAAAGCCCTCCAAGGCTATTAAGTCCAAGCTGTGACTGATCCCAGCCCAGAGGACTGAGTGCCACGTCCAGCCCTTCCTTGGACACCTCCAGGGATGAGGACTCCAAATGTCTGTGGGCAGCCCCTTCCCATGCCTGACACCCTTTCCATAAAGAAATTCCTGCTGCTGTCCAACCTGACCCTCCCCTGGCACAGCTTGAGGCCTTTCCTCTTATCCTGTCACTACTGAGTTGTTTTCCTCAAAAGGAATGGGAAGGCTTTTTAATGTGGGTTCAGCATTTGAGGCATCTCCCAGATATCTGACCCAGAACATGGCAGAGCTTCTCATCTGAGGCAATTTCTTCTCCTCAGACCTGTGTGCTGTGATCAGTGCGATGTCACCTCAGTCCCCTGAGAGCTGCTGGCCTGAGCTCAACCAGTGCAGGTGCTTTGACTGGGCTCGGTTCCCTGGGAGAGATTGATTTCTATCTGAAGCTTCCAGGTTTAACTCTCCTACAAAAATAGCCCTGATTCAGGCTGAAAGCTCTCCCAGACTCAATATTCCCCATGCTTTGGCTCCAGGCTCAGTCTCAGGGCTGGGTGCTCACCCCCAGTGGCTGCAGCTCTGTCACTGCCAAAGATTTGCTTGGAGAGTCCTCAGAAACCTCAGGTTTCATGGGATGCAGCTTGGTAAGATGTTATATGGGAAAAGGAGACAAGGTTTTATAATCAGCTGAACAAAATTACAGGACTGATGGTGACTGTCAACCTAATTATGGAATGAATCATGTCTGTCTCTGCAGTTATTAGTCAAAGTAATTCGTTGTTTGCTTAAAAATAACAAAAATTTAACCAATAAAATCATTTCTTGATGGCGGTATGACTTTTTTTTTCATTTGCCTTGTCTAAATGTCATCCTGGTTAGGAAAACGTAAAAGTCATTAAATCATCTTAGTCATAAAACATCCATCTTTCATAATTTAAATAAATAGAAAAGTGAGACATTATCTGATATAGATTTGGGCTTTTCGGTTATGCAATTAAATATTACAGACTTTTTGCGGGGGACTCACAATTGTTAGTCTCTCATATAGATATAATGTCCCTCAATATAAACATAATGAATTTTTGAGGGACTCACAATTAAATAAAACATTATTTTTACTAAAAACTTGGCATTATTTAAAGGTAAATAATATCTGGAAATGTGAACTCTTCCCATGTTCTTACCATTTCCATACCTCAGCCTTCTCCCTATCCCAGTAAGGATTTCTACCCACACAGAGATGTCTTGATTATTTTTTCCTGTTGAACTGCCTTTGTTGTTTGGCAATTTCTGCCTTTCCTGAAGAACTGAGCAGGATTCCAGGACATCTGACATGGAATACAGGAAGGTGACCCCAACTGGCAGCCCCATCTGCACACCTGATCCTCCAAAATTTGCACCTACTGCTTTGTCCCACCTTGGCTTCTTCTCAGCAAATCTGCCAGGAATCCTGGACAAAACATCTGGATCTGGAGTAGGGTGGGGAAGATAACAGAAGGAGAAACCAGGAAACAAATGGAAAGACAACCAGAAAGTTTGGCATTCCTTCTGAACTGGATCCGTGGGGGTTTGTGGTGCAGTATTGATGAAAGTAGTGTCTGCTGCCGAGGAAACACGGGTTCAGGAAGATGGATGAACTTGTTTTCCCCTCCACTGAAACTGGGAAAATAGACCAGAAGAGATGGAAAAGGAGGATGAAAACCAGGCAGAGGCGTAGCAGCCCAAATTGATTCCAGTGGCAGGGCTGGAGGTCGGTGTGGTTGGATGGATTTTGACTCGGTGTTCACTTGTCCGCGCGACACCTTTCCTGACGAACGAGAAGAGCTCTGCGATTGCTCCTCAGAAAATAAATAAGGTCTGCCTCCAATGACTTAAATGGCTTGAAAACTGAACTCTTCAGATTTTATTAGTGATTGAACAGCTCCAGGTGTTCCCAAGCCAAAATAAATAAATGCATTAGCTGCGGGAGTCTGCCAGGAGATTACGGACAGGATGGCCGTTGAACGGAGCTGATGGATTCCGAGACCAAATGCTGTCCCTTGGGATGGGAATGAGCTGCACAGGAGCTGATTCCCACCTTCCACTCTGCTGGAGAACCACACTGAGAACCATCAGCTGCCCATGGCAGAGGGTTGGAATGAGATGAGTTTTGAGGTCCCTTCAAACCTAAACTATTCTATGATTCTGTAAGAGAAATTCACTAACCTACAGCTTTAGCCTTAGAGACCCTTTTGTAACATTCCAGATCATTTCAACCTGATGAATTTCCTAAGAACTTCATAAAATCCTATCATAAATCCCAGATGGGTTTGGGTTGGAAAGAACCTTAAAGCTCATCCCATTGCACATCCTGTCATGGGCAGGGACACCTTCCACAGACCAGGTTGTTCCAAGCCTGTCCAGCCTGGCCTTGGACACTTCCAGGGATTTTTCTAAAAATATCAAAAATCCTGACAAAATCCATGGAGGAACACATTTGCCAAGGCTGCATTTTTACACTTGTTGTACCTTTGGGCATGAGCAGCACTGCAGGCTCTTCACCTTTGTATCCCTAAGGGGAATTTTGTGCACCTTCATTGGAATACTTGTACAATTTGCACACTAAATATTTCCATGGATGGGAGAAGTTACAGCCTGCCATTCAATTTGATTTAATATTGATATTTTTCCTTCATTTGCGTGTCAGTCAATGCCCTACATTAGGATGCAAAACCTCCCTGAGCATTTTTAACTATGTAACAGGTTTTTGATGTATTTTTCAGCATTTTGCAAGTCTCTTATTTTCAGATGAAATTGAATTTTTGACTGTTTTTAATGATCTCATTAATGGCTTGTCAGGTATCTGTGTTTCCACAAGCAGTTTTACACCTCTCCAGTCACATCATTCCAGACATTTCCCGTTGATATTGTTTTGTGAAGGCTAATGAGGCTTCACCTCTGAGCAGGAATGAACTGATTCTACACAAACTGAGAATAGGTTGATCTGACAGATTTTAATGCGGCAGGAAAACGCTGAAAATAATTATTTACAAATGTATCTGAACTTGGGAAAGGAGTTAAAGTTTCTGTGTTGATTTTCCCCCTCTTTCAGAGTCACCTCTTCTGCATCACCATTGTCCTGGGACCTTGGCCTGTCCAGGGGAGATTAAATTCAAGTGTTTATAGAGCATCAATTAAATTCTAGGAATTAAGAGCATCATTTTAAAGCCAGTTCCACATGAAAATGAATTTTTAAAACCTAATATAAATTTTTGACTTGGTATAAAGAAAAAGGTGTCAGTCTGTTCTCTTATCACTCCTAATAATGACACATTTAAAATAAAACATAAGACAATAATTAATCATTTTTTATACTCATAAAGCATTTCTCTGCTTGTTAAATGCATTTCTGTGCTTGTTAAATTTTATCTTTGCCAGGAGCTACATCACACAAGGAATTTCTAAGAATATTTCAAAAAACATTTTGCATTAGACAAAAGGGAAAAATAGAGAAGTCAAACTTCTTGTTCCTGGTGAAATTAATTTGTTTATACTTACCATTAACATTACTGTTAAAAATTCTAGGTAAAGTTAAAATTTCAAATTGAAGTCCAGATATAACACACCCAGACCTATGTAAGGCACCTGGATGAGTAACCCTGCATCATCCACAGGTTATTTCACCAACATACTTGTGTTCAGCCTGTGATCAGACTATAATTTAATCATGATTCCAAGCTACAATATTTGAAAAAACCTCAGCCTTTGCTTACTTCTTACCATGATGGATCTATTCATGTGCACA
>VZRZ01007145.1:340565-433913 GCA_013398175.1 Climacteris rufus | reverse complement strand
AAAAAAAAAAAAAAAAATTTGGAGCTGCCTCGTTTTGGGCACTCACAGCTTCCTTGCTTTGATAAAACCTCTTGGATGTGGAATTTTGTGACAAGAATCCTCCACTGTGGGGGGTATAAAAGTGAAACTCTCCACAGTAATACCCCAAGGAAGGATTTCTGTTCACGCACTGAGGATCTGAAAACTCCCCAAATTAACTCTACAAAGCAATGTGCCCTATCAGGGCTCTGCTTTGTTTTCAGCTTTTAAAACAATGTCCTAAGGTTTTGTTTGATGGATTCAGACCTCCAAAGGAACAGCTCTGCTCCAGTGTCTCACCTGCTCCTGTTTTCCCCAGAATCCCACAGACATCAAAGGCAAGTTAGCTTTGTACAAATTGAGGTGTTTTCACAGGGTTAAATTGTGTTAATGAACCCCTCCCTGTGCTAATCCTCTCCAGGAGTTTTCATCCACTCTGCACATAATAAACACTTAAAAAAACAAGGAATAACAAGATGGAAAATGGACATTCAGCTCTGTTCTTCAACGCCTTCTCCAAAACATCCTGGTGGCCAATACACAGACCTGCCATAGATCCATATGGAAATTCAAACATTCAGATCCTAAAAATTTTCAGGTCAAACCTGTCCAAGGTGGAGGAGAACATTTTGTAGGGTAGAAGGACCAGGCTTCAACAATCTACAAACATTAAGTGATCCCAATGACCTAGCCCTGCCTATGACCTGTTGACCTTCCCTGGTCACCCTGGCTCTGGATGAAGCTGATTTCCCAAGGGGTGAGGAAGTGCCTTGGGCAGCAGGTCCTGGGGTGGGTGGCCTTTTTCCAGAGCTGTGGAATTGCCCTGTTCATGCAGAACCAGCCCCAAGAGCACGGTGTGACACTGCCCCTGACACGGCTCCATCTGTCACCCAGCTCCATCCCTGCTGGCTGAGGGTTGTTTTCTGCTCTCCAAGGCCCTCACTCTGCTGCAGTGCCCTACTTTCCTGCTCTGTTTTGGAAAAGTTTAAGGAAAAAACCACCCAGACAAAACCCCTAAGTGTCTCAACAGCAAACCCATGAACAAAGAAATGAGCGACTACTTTTTAACATGCTCTTGAAAGTTCTTAAGCAGTTATGGAAAATAAATAAGACTCAAATCCTGTAATTCATTCTTCTATACCTGAGGCAATACAATGCGCATTTTTTGTAGGTTGGCTTTTTCTTCAAATAGCTTTGTAATAGTCTTATTCAATTAAGGTACTGCAAGTACTTTTTCTTTTTTTTTTTTTCGGCATAAAGTCCTTTCCTCTCTTGGTAACAAAGATTTAAAGAACAAAGATTTTGTTTTAAGGTCTACAGCAAATAGGCCTTAGATTTGATTATTTACATTTGAATATTAGAGACTTTAAGTAATCTTCCTGTGGAAGACAAATAAATTAAGCCTTCAGAACTGAGAGAACAGAGTTTTAATCGTGTTTTCCAAGAGGAAAAGGATAAACTCTAAAATGTAGGTTATTACTGCCCTCTGAAATATAACTGCAGTTGCAGAGTGAGAAGATAGAATGATCTGAAAAGTATTTGGGCATTTGAAGAAAAAGTTAAAAATATTCAGAGCACCAGATAAACTGCAGGTTTATGCTAAGAGAAGAAAGGATGCTCTAGAGAAGAAAGGATGATACAATTGTTTGGATGAGTCCCATAATTTTAGGACATGGCCATGCCAGGCATCAGAGGCAGTAAACCCAGTTTAACACAGATTATTCAGATTACACTGGTTTAGTGTACACATATGTACTGTTTTTGTACATAGTCCTGAACTATTAAGAAACTGTAGACCAAAAAGTAGCTTGTTCTTTGAATTCAAAATTTAATCCTGACTATCCAGCCAGCTGGTTTAGCTCACTGGTTATGGATATTGCTCTGCCATGGGTCTAATTCCCAGATCCCACATGGAGAACTTCACCAGTTTTAGTAGCTTTGCATCAGTGTAGGACTAAAATCTACCCAAAAAACAACGCAGTGGGAACAGTTCCGATCACAGGACATCTGGATCATCTTTGCATAATAACATTTCACACTGTCTTAGTGCTGACCAGCTCCACAGAGGTGTTTTTGGGAATGTCAGTGCTGCAGGATTCACTTCTGCTCTCCACTCTCACTTCTGTGCTTTATCAGTCTGGTTAGTATTTAATGTTAGTCCTTATTGCTGCACTAGATAACCCAATTATACAAAACGAAGCTGTTGATAGCTGAGCCATTCCTCCATGGGAAGTCTCAGTTTTATAGACTGGAAATAGAGATGCAGGAATGGCAAATTCTTATTTACAGAGCAGATCCCTCCCTGGGCACTTAGGCCAGCACAATCTTCCAAGTATAGCTGCAAACTGATTATACCAAGAGTTATCTGAGGAATCACTAATTATTTTAAACAGGGAGTCCAATATTTTGTCAAAGAAACACATTTTGCTGTTGCATTGGGATGCTTTAAAGCTTGACCATCATGGTTATGTTTAAAAAGTTATTTTCCTCTTAAAATATGTGACAAAATTACTTGTGGTTAGAACAAGCCTGACATATAAAAGATTTCAGTGCACTCGAGACCAGGGTTCAAAATCAGTTATCTTCTACCCCAGCCCACTTAACAAAATCTCCCTGAATTTATTCATAAGGAAAGATTTCAGGAAACACTGGACCAAGTATCCAAAAATCAAAATACTTATAAGACTCTCAGTCATGACAAGAAAAGGAGATGCAAAAACTTGACAAATCCTACCTCAGAGGAATCCATCATGGTCCAGGAGAAACAATACCCAGCAATCAGAAAAGTTGTTTGACATTTCTCTGTGAACAAAAGGACATTTCTAAAGAGATTCATGGGAATTAGAATCAAAATCCAAAAAACAAATAGGATTTGATGAAGCTCCCATACATGACTTACAAAATGCTCTCCTAGTGTAAGTCTATTAGAATGCATTATGTAAGGACATATAAAATCAGCTATAATCTGTATAAATACAGTTCTTGGAACTTTGATCATGTAGCAGGGACACGAGGAATTAGATATCTTACTAGGGAAGCTCCTCAGACAGGAATTTGCCTCAAAAATTGAAGACAAAACACAGGATAGGCGTACACCAAAACAAGAAAATAAAGGCCAGAAGGATAAGTAAGTGCATCATCACCCCCCTGGCTCCTCTTTTACATATAAACATTATAATAAAAAGAGGTTTTAAGAGTTTGGGGAGAAGATAAAGGAGTAGATTTGCACATGAGCAAAGACTGATTTCACAACTGAGTATTTTTTAGCTGTACATGGGAGTTGTTGTCCCAGTGCGATCCTGGCAGGAGTCAGACCTGGAAGAAAAGATTAGAGAACTAAGATTTCAGAGATCTATGAACTGTTAAAAGCACTAGAAACAAAGCAACTTACTGCTGAAACAATTTAAAATAGAAAACCTAGCTAAGAAACTCATAGGAATAAATTCCATGCTCCAAAAAGTGGACTGGGAAAGTCATTGTCAGCAGGTTTTTCAGCGGGTAAGATAGCCCTTGTCACAAAAATGTGCTATGGACAAGACTTATGTGTGGAAGTAGATATTAGAAACCTACTATGGAAACTGCAAGTGAAGCCTGAGTATCAGAAAACTTTTGATTAATGTCTCTTTTTACTGTTCTTCTATCTTTGCATTCAATTTCTGAATTAAGACCTTTTGATAGTGAATTCTGCCACTCACCAGCACAGACGTTGTGCCAAACTTTACCTTGGAAGTAATCTCTCCAACATGAACGTGTCCCAACATCCTTTTCATACATTTCCACTTTCCTTGAAAACACAGAGAATTGTTCCATTGATTTCAACAGTGCTCAGATCAGCCCCATGGGACTGGGAGATAAATGTATTACACATTCCAGAGTGAATCCTTAAAAAGAGACTGCAGGAAGATTAATGCGTTTGCAGCCATTGTTTCCACAGTGCCAATAAAGAATAGGAAGGATAACAGATTACAACTCCAGACAATCTATCCTTAAAATACATCACTGGGAAAAGGCTGCACTGTTCCTAAAGTTATGGATATTTTTTCCATTCAAGGAATTGTCTACAGATCAGAGAAGCTGTGGCTGCCCCATCCCTGGAAGTGTCCAAGGCCAAATTGGAGCAACCTGGTCCATGAAGGTGTCCCTGCCCATGGCAGGGATGGAACTGGATGAGTTTTAGGGTCCCTTCCAACCCAAACCATTCTGGGATTCTATTTTTTAAGTCTTATGCATGCTTGTTCATCAGGTATTTGCTGCTGAGCCAATCAGGCCAGCACAAGGTGACTCAGAGCTGGCAGGTCACAAATAAATAGCAGAGCACAAATAGCAAGTGCTCATTTCAAATTAGTTCTCATCAATACAAGGACTTAAAAATTTACCCAAGACAATAGTGAGATAATTTCAAATAAGGGGGATATCTGAGAAAAGTAGTCTCTGCTGGTGCATGTTCTCTGAAATCACATTGATCAAATGACTCATGAATTATTTATTCAGCTGTGCCCTTAACCTGAAAAGCAAAAATTATTGATCTTGCTTCATATATCATATTATGGAATCAAAATACAGGATAAAAAATATCATGATAAAGCAGCTCAAAAGCAGTCCCTCAGCCTGTGCTTTTCTTTTCTGTGACACAGAGAAAGGTGTAGAGTTTGCATCTTCAGAGTCAGGAAGTGCTTCTGGCTTCACTGGCATCTGCAAAACACCATAAAGAGGATTTTCCTTAAGCAGCATGGAAGAGTTTGAACAACAGAAAAAATTTAATTTAGATTTAAAATAGAAATATTCAACTGCCATTTCAAACGAAGCCACTGTTTCAAAACTTAATATCCAATATCCAAGAAGAACAATGAAGTGTTTATGTCACTGGATTAACAGCCACAGTCTGTGGAAGAGCACTCAAACTTTGAAGATAATTTCCTGGGAAGAGCTGCAAACTTTGTTTGTTTTTAGCACTGAACTACACAGAGAACAGTAGAAAAAGGAAGGGAAGAAACAACATCAGAAGCTACAGTCGAGAAAATTAATAAATATTAATTCCTTCTGAGTAATACATAATTACAAAGAAAACACCACCAGCTCCCTTTGTGAGGAGGTACGAAATGAGCATTAAACCCTTGAAATAAAACAGCCAGAGATTTCCCATGGGCTTCTTGCTCCATTAATCTCCCTGTCATTTCTATCCAGCTTTTTCATATCTTCCTAGGACTGGGTGACAACAGGAAGCTTGAGAGGCTCCAAAGTAGCGTCGTTAAAATAACAAATTACAAGGACAAAGCTCGGCATCACCGTACCCTGAACAACATCAGATCACAAGAGTTTGCTACAAAATCCAGGCTTGGAAACTGCATTCACAAGTTCTGTGAAAGAAAATCTTCAGTTTTAGTTATGTGACTTCTTTTGTCTCCAGTGGGAATCACAAAACCTAAGACAAATGCTTGGATGTTTTAGTTTTAGTGGCTTTGCACAGCAAAATTTGGGAATCAGCACTCCAAAAGTGTTCCCATCTCCAGCTGTTGAAAAATACAGGAAAAAGATATTAAGGAAAAGCATTAGTGAATGTTTGGTATTTTTTGTCAAATATTTCCATTATGCTGCCAATTACGACCTTTATTAATTCAAATTGTGCTCCTGAAGGGAGGAATCAGCATTGAGGACACCTTGCCAAAATTTGCTAAATTCCTCTCAAACTTAGTGTTTATTAGGAGATAGTTCATAACCTACAATATTATACAGGGCTTAAAAATAAACAATTTGGGGATGTGTGGGGTTGTTACATCCATGGAATAGCACATCTCTGTTTACAGGGAATTTTGATGAATTATGGGAGAAGAACTGAATATTTTTTTCCCTGTCCCCCTTCCCTGCTCTGGAGTAAAATCCATCCTGTGAGGGGAAAAAAAATTACAGAAAAAATCAATATATATATATTTCTCCTTTCAAATTGCAGTTGGCAAATTAGAGCCACATTTCTTTGGGAGAAATTGCTTTAGCACAAATCATCTCTATCAAATGAGATTTCAAATATCTTGTGTTTCAAAGTTTTTCACGGCTGTTTATTTAATGCAGTTACTATATAGGAAGAGTTATCCTCTGTCCTGGATTTGTTGACATAATCTTAACATCATATTTCACATTTTGGAAGATATTTTGACTCCATGTGCTTAGCTGGTGCAGTTTGGGGACTTCAGCTGTTGGATTTGCCATGGAAACAGCTTTGACTGATGGCCAGATTTTCAAATGAGAGGCACAAAGACAATTCCATTTCCCACAGCTGATGGACAGCAGGATAAGAGAACTTCTAACTGATCTCACTGTGGAGGTGGCCGCCTCAGGAAACTACTGGAAAAATGCTGATTATTTGACCTGTTGAGTGAAATTGTCTCATGCAGAGAACACTTGGTGCTGTCCAACTTCCAGGGACACTTGGGAAAAGTCACAGTGACAGAGCAGGGAAGAAGCAGAAAGGAGCAGGAGCAGGCCAGCCAGAGACATACTGAGGTCACTGACAATGGCATCATCCAGGAGTGAATGCATAATTTAATATCTGGTATTACTTGGAATCTATTGTCCTCTGATGTGAGATCATTTTCAGCAGGTTTGGGAACACACAGCATTTAAAACATTCACATCTTAAACCCGCTTCCTTTTCTTTTGGCAAGAGGGTAGGAAGGCACCATCCAGGGATACCAAACTTCAAAATGCTTTTAATAATAGATAAAATTTGATAATTGATTTTTGAGACCCCACCTGCAGAGCTACATCCAGGTCTGGAGTCCCAGCACAGGAAGGATGTGGAGGGAGTCCAGAGGAGGCTCCAGGAGGATCAGAGGGATGAGCAGCTCTGCTGGGAGGAAAGGCTGGGAGAGCTGGGATTGTTCAGCCTGGAGAACTTTGGGGTGACCTCATTGTGGCCTTTCAGTGCCTGAAGGGGCTGCAGGAAAGATGGAGAGAGACCATTGACAGGGGATGGAGGGACAGGACACAGGGAATGGCTTCCCACTGCCAGAGAGCAGGGTTAGGTGGGATATTGGGAAGAAATTCCTCCCTGTGAGGTTGGGGAGACCCTGACACAGAGAAGCTGTGGCTGCCCCTGCATCCCTGGAAGTGCCCAAGGCCAGGTTGGACAGGACTGGGAGCAACCTGGGATAGTGGAAGGTGTCCCTGCCCATGGCAGGGAGTGGATGAGCTTTAAAATCCCTTCCAACCCAACCCATTCCATGATTCTGTGAAGAAAAACATGAAGTTTGCAGTTTCAGCCCCACTTCAGAGTTTGTGGATTCCTCTCGGCTCTGGCAGAGTCACTCACTTGCAGTTTTTTCCTCAAAGACCTGGAATATCCATATGCCAGCTGAAGGCTCCACAACTGTGTGCTGTTGTGACAAAGTGGTGGGAGAGGCACTGAAATTTTAAATATTAATATTTTACCATTTAATTTATTTTTGTGATGATAAGAAATGTCATGGATTTGCAAATCAATGGAATTTTGTGCGCAAAAACAGAGCAGGACTTGTTTTTTTTCCCCCAGATTGTCAGAAATATAAAAGAGAGCCTTTACCCCCCAAACCAGGAATTATCACTAAGGCAAAATGAATACATTTTACAATTTATGATGCACCAGTGTTTAAGCTTCTGAATCAAAACATTGCTGTTTGGAGCTGTGCCTTCCTTCACCTCCTTTTAAATCTCTTTGTCTCTGTAGCACAAATTACTTTCTTTTCTCTCTTACAGGTGGAACAGAGGCCAATAGCAAAAAATTAATCTATTCAACAGCAGCAGAATTTGTCAAAGCTTGATCTATGGCTCACTCTGCTTCTAAAAACTATCTTTTCATAGAAAGTTGATGTGGTTTTTTTTGTTGCTGAGGCAGGTCTCTATTTAATAACAGCATTCCAGCATGTGCTATTGATCTGTGTATTGGAACAATTCTTACCGTTCAGGCTGTCCATGGATTTAATAAACATTTACTGGCATTCTCTCCAAGGTCAAGGCTATGCACAGGCATGGATAAAACAAATAAAATGTAAGGGGCACATTCTGTATGGTTCTCTATTACTGAAATCTGAGAAATATTTAAACCACAGAAAAATAGATTTATTGAGCAAATGTATTAATTTAAATCACATTTCGTTTAATTTGCGTTTATGCAATGAATCTGATTAAATTCTGATGTAGGATTTCATGAACAAAATAAATCTGAAATATCTTATTGACTTCAGTCTGACTATTCTGGATATACTCGCAGAACTGATAACTTGCCCAGCTGAAGACAATTCCATGGCCAGTGATAGACTGAAGGGTCTCCACTTTGAACAAATTGACACTAAATATGATGAGAGCTCTGGGAACCAAACTCTCCCATGAAGAACAGATGCTTCTATTACCTCTGTAAAGAGAAAAGAATCACAAAATCACAGAAAGGTTTGGGTTGGAAGGGACATTAAAACCCAACCAGTGCCACCCCTGCCATGGGCAGGGACACCTTTCACTATCCCAGGTTGCTCCAAGCCCCATCCAACCTGGCCTTGGACACTTCCAGGGATCCAGCGGCAGCCACAGCTTCTCTGGGCACCCTGTGCCCCATGCTCACAGAGAGGAATTTTTTCCCAATCTCTAAACAAAATCTCCTCTCCTCCATCTTCAGGTGATTCCTCCTTGTCCTATTGCCCTTTGGAGCACCTTCTGCTTCCTGTCCTGTGAGCACTGGATGCTCCTGGGCTGCATCATTTGTGGTGATCTCATCCCTGCCCGAGCTCTCCAGTCCTTTCCTGGGCTCTACAGTCAGTCCGTAAATCCAGTCTGGTTTTATTGACAGAACCTGCAAATCAGGAACACAGAGGTTGTTCAAAGTCACCTTCCCCACCTTTCATGGGTGCATGAATATGGAATGATTTTCACCGGAAAAAAAATCCTCAGGATTTCACAGATCAGCCTGGCAGAGGTTTCTCGTTCTTGTAAACAATTTTTGAGGCATGTGAAGAGCTGCAAAGGGCTCTGCTGTGAATCAACTCCTCTCAGGTATAAAAGGATTTATTGTCACAGGATAATATCTCTCTTATTTTTCCTGTTTTTTCAATACTGTCAAAGCAAATGCTTTGCTTGAAAATAATTCTTGCAATATTTTGGATTCCCACTTGTTTGACAAAGACGAGCGAGTCAAAATTAGAGGGATTTGTCATGGCACAACCAACTCCAGAAACTAAATATGAGCCACATCCATCCCAGTGCTTTGTGTGCTGGGGAATTGTCTCCTAATCAGGGAAAAATTGCCCACCTGGGGGTGCTCCAGGTGCCACATTGGCCATAAATATTCAGACTGGAGATAATAACAGAATCCCTGGGAAGCGTGGAAATATTTTTTGATGTTTCTAGAAGTTAAGAGGAATCAGCATCCCAAAGCTTTGTTACAGGATTGCGTTTCCTGGAGTGATTCGAAGTCCCTCCCACCCCGCCTTGCAAGGCCAATTTCCCAGGCAATTATGAGCCTGTTGTCCCTTTGTCTTGTCTCTTCCAGTGGGATTTTACAGGGTCTGCTTCTTCCACTGCCTTTTTCCCCAACATTTTTGTTTAATATGGAATTATCAGGTTTCCTTGTCCCACAATCTTCCAAGAGAGAATAGATTATTTCAAAATCAAAGTGCAATCCAAGAGTTCAGTCTGATGCATTAAATGACAGTTTCCTATAAGGAAGGTTGAGGGCCTTGCATGATTAATAAGTTAATTGGGAAAACACACCAAAACCACAAGGAAAATGACTGCACAAATCTCAGAATTTAGAAGATTTAAGAGTGAGTGATAATAAGGAATCAAAGCAGGAACCACAAGCATGGAGAAAAATAGAGATTCTGTTGCTGTAAGAAGTCTCAGATATTAAAATATTTTAAAAGAGTCCTTCAGTGCAAAATAAACCTAAAGGAAATGCTTAACCAAATTTATCTGCACAGGGTCGTTTTTTAGAATGGTTTAAAAATGTTATTAAAAGAGACAAACCACAGCACAAAAGAACGTCTGCAATTTTAGCAGATGATTACTAACTGCTCTAATTAAGTAGCTTTAATTGACTCAGTGGAAGTCAAGAGACAATTCATATGAATATTGCTGCAAGACTCAGCAATCATCATTTCCACAAAGTAACTTTTAAGTGAGTTATCCTGCAGCTTTTATTATTCCTGTATCTGCTCTCAGTCCATGATTTGTAGATCCCCAGGGGCCGTGGATCACTAATGAGGCACTGAAGGTGCCAACAAAAGTGTTTATTATCAATACATTCCCTGGAAACTTTGGAGGGTCCCAAAACTGAGAAAGATATAGTAGAGAAAGGGGACAGAGGGAAAACATTTTTCAGCTTTATTACTTTATTAAGCTTTCTAACCTTTTGAGCTCTTTCGAAATACCAAACCACATCTTCTTGCTTTCCCCTGAAGAATTCCCATTTTTCTGCCCTTTTTAATTAAAGAGATGGAATATTAAAAATTAATTGAAAGGCACAAAATCAAAACATTTTAACATTTGAAGGCATTGCTTCTAGAAAATAATTTCTATGCCTTGAAACGTGACTGACTCTTATTGAAAGGGGACAACTTAAAATTCTAGAATGGTTTGGGTGGAAGGGACATTAAGGATCCTCTTTTCCACCCCCTGCCATGAGCAGGGACAACTTCCACTATCCCAGGTTGCTCCAAGCCCTGTCCAGCCTGGCCTTGGACATTTCCAGGGATCCAGGGGCAGCCACAGCTTCTCTGGGCACCCTGTGCCAGGGCCTCCCCACCCTCCCAGGGAGGAATTCCTTCCCAAAATCCCATTTCACCCTGCCCTCTGTCAGTTTGAAGCTGCTCCCCTTGTCCTGTCACTCCATGAACAATACAAGTCCATCAAAAACTTCAATTAACCAGTGGCATCAATATTCAGCAAAGCTTTGGATAACTGAAGAACAGGAAGCATCAAGGCCTCTCATTTTATGTTGGCTCAGGATCCAGTGAAAGGTTCCCTGCCCATGGCAGGGGTTGGAATGGACGAGCTTTAAGGTCCCCCCCAACCCAAATAATTCTGGGATCCTGGAATTCATCCCCATCACGTCTTTTTTTACCTCTGAAGCCTGACCAGAACAATTACTCCCTCTACTTCCCATGAAATCACTTTATGGATTTGCAGCCTGTTGTTTTATTGTCATTCCTTTCCTCCAACCTGAATGCATTCAGCATTCCTGGCATCTAGCAATATAAACCTTTCACTCTTTTATTTGCACTCCCAGCTCTCTTATTTATCTTTCTTTTTAGAAATTTCAGGCTCAGAAGTTTAATGTAGCATTTTAAATGTTACCTGCCCAGTTCACAGTTGAAAGGACCATATTTTTCATTTATAGCCAGTGTTTTACAGGGGATCAAAACCTCAAAATTGAGAAGATAAAGATCTTACCTAAAGATATATAAAACACTTTGTACTAAAGCAACTATTTTAAGGCTATTTTAACTCAAACAAATGAAAAATCTGAACTAAAAGTGCAAATATATAAAAGTAGCTCAACCATTTCTGAATCTTTGAACTTTTACCGTGACTACCTTAGAATTTGTTTCAATATTTTTATTTATAGTGCAGTCTCCCCTAAAAAATAGAAACTAAAACACAGTTCTAATTTGTTCTCACTTACTTTTTAAATTCTTTTTTTCCCCTAAGGATATATCAGAAAATGTTTTAGGCAACATCCTATGATAGATTTAATTGATCCTCCTCTAAATAAATTGGGGAAATAGTTTCCTCTGAAGTCTGCTTTTCCATCCTTGGAGAATGTTCTCCTGCTCAACTCCACAATGTTCTTTCTCCTTAATTACCTTTTCCTGTAGGGAAAACCAAAACATTACATTAAACTCACATAATTTTTAACATAAAGGTCACGATTTCTCTTGTTTCTTCCTTTAATTATAATTTAATAAAATTTACATGGGACAAGTCTGACAATGCTGACACAACGTTCTCTATTTACTGGTTCTGTGAAGTGAATGTCACAGTTTTAGTCAGCTGTGAGTTTGACAGTTGCTGGTTTGAAAATAAATCCACAAATAAACCAATAAATAAAAGCACTGTCCAGATTTGAAATCCAGCTGTCAGGGGTGAAGTTTTTGTACCACACCTGTGAAGTTTTATGAGCTTCCCTGTGCTTACCTCACTTTTTGCCATTCAGCCCAGGCCAGTGGTGAGAGAGCAGCAGGTGATGCTTTTTTCAGCACAAGGAACTGCACAGAAAATAAAAGAAAACCACTAAAACCACAGGGAACAACTGCAACACAAAACTGAAACAAGGCAGAGACAGCCAGGAAAATTGTTGAAGCAATGAACTGCAAGGAGCAATAAAGAGGGACAAATAAATATAGGTAACACATAAGTATATCTTGGAATTGTGCCCAGCCCCAAGGAAATTCATATAAAGTGATGTTGCAGTTGAAAACAAGGCAGGGAAGGAGAGGAACCCTCATGCAGGTGTAGGCAGAGGATTCCCAGCCAGGGAATGAGGACACAACTCACAGCAGACAAACAGGAGCAGCCAAACCTTCTCAGTCCCTCCATCAGCACCAGTTGCTCCCAGTTTTCTTTTGCAAAACGTGATCCAGCCCCTTCTCCTGGCAGTGAGATTTCCATGCACAACCTCCTTGTGAAGGTCTCTACCCCAGGTGTGGGATTATGAGCCTCCTTCAAATGCTTAAACATGAGCAAAACAACCACAGGATTATGGAATCAGGGTGGAAAGGCCTCTAAAATCATGGAGTGCAACAATTTCCCAGCATTGCCAAGCCACTGCTGACCCATGGCCCCAAATGCCACATCCACACTTTTTTGAACACTTCCAGGGATGGTAACTCCACCATGTCCCTGGACAGACAAGTTCCCAAAGGTCTTTCCCAGGAGTGCAGGGATGAGGGTTCAGGTGAAGGCATTTAAATAAATCTCTTGCCAGATCAACTCTCCTTGGGGCAGCCTCTAATATGGATTTATCTGTGAAAGGAAAAGATAAGGCTGAGCTAAGCCCCTAAAATGTAATCTCACATCTAACAAAACCAAAACCAAGGTATATATTAAAAAAGCCTTGCAAAGGGATGAAGACTTTACACAGTGTGGGAGCACTTTTTACTCTCATGAGCCTGAATAGCAAAAAGGACCTGGATTTCTTTCTGCTGTAGTTTGTACTGGTGCCACTTCTGGCTACAAATGAGAGGTTTACACCACCTCAGAGCCTCCTTCTGCAACGTGTCTTCTCCCATTCCTCTGAGTGGCTGTGTAAGCAGCAAAGAGATCCCAAATATACATCAAATATACTTTAAAGATGGGGCAGATCATTTTAGAAAAGCCACGTTGTGGTAGGTATTGTAAATTAACCTCCTGGAGCTTATCAACAGTTCTGAGCTATTTCTGAAGGAAGAAAGAAAAAGATTGAAAAAGTTGCCAAAGTTTTAGAGTTCTAATGAGAACAGCAATTTCAAATTCATTTACTCTCCGTGCTTTTAATTTATTTTTTTTAGTATGAATTCTAGCCATTTGTTCACTTGGTTGTTTATTTAAGGAAATAATTATGTTTGAGGAGAAGGTCAGTGCCTTTGCTTGGAGGTGTGGGCACTGCAGTGTGGCTGGTTTTGGCACACTGGGGACTGTGACAAACTGAAAAGTCTCAGGCTGCTGCAGCATTTGGAAGGTGCCAGCAGGGGCTGGAGGCTGGGAAAGGCTCCGGGACCTGCTGCATTCTGGCAGAGGTAACAAATGTTGGATAAAACACATGGGAAGGGAAACCCAGCAAAGAGACCACACCTGTGGGAGAAAACATCTCCCTTTGCCTGGAAAATTAAGGTGCTGTATGGCCTCACCATGCACTTTCCAGCTCTTTCTACGAGATATTCTTGGAGAAATATTAAAACTGCCTCACACCTGAAAAAAAAAAAAAAAAAAAGAATTGATTTAAAGTCAGAAATAACTGACAGAAGTTCCCTCCCTTCATCCCCAAAGACTCAGGCTGGGGTTTCAGCAACACATCCAACGCTGGCAGATGGCCCACACACCACTCCCCCCAAACACTTGTTCACAGCCAAGAATAAAGATGTGCAGAGTTCCAAATAAATAACATTTCCACTTCCCTGAGCACACCCCAGACCGCTAGACCTGAGGACTGTACACGCCTCCTCCACCAGACAGTTCCACAAGGGTCCCACCAGTTCAAGAAGAGGAAGAATATCAATAAATTGGCCTGCCCAGCACAGCCCTGTGGCAGCTCACACGCTGCTGGAGTCAATAACAAAGATTTCCTCTAATAGGATTTGAATAGGGCAGGAGCACAGAGCCAGTGCCAGGCTCAGAGCAGAGCACTCACACCAGCAGAACCCTCTCAGCAGCTCTAAATTAACAAAACAATGCAGAACCGGTGCATTTTCCCAACTGAAGCGAAAAGAACACAGAAATATTAACTCAAAGATGAGAAAAACACTGATTATTGCTATTTTCTGGTTGGTGCTTGACTCATTCTCTCAGCAGCACTTCTCTTTACCATCCATATGCCCACATAACCTGTACTCAAAAATACCTAAGTACAAACATTTTTGGGTTCTGCACCACAGACCAAAGTTGCTGCTCTGCCTCTCCAATAACTAGAGTACAAGGAAGGAAATATTCCCTTTGCCAAGGCACAGTAGTTCTGGCTCACTGCTCTTCACTGTTTTTCAGCTGGATGTCACTTCAGATTACCAAGTTCTGCCTAAAGTGTAACACAAACCCAACAGACCAATTTCTGCATTTTTTTCATCATTCTCCATGCACTGACACTGTATAAATAAGTACAGGTAATGTCCTAATATATTTAGGGTGACATAAATCTGAAAAAAATAATCTTTCTTTTTCACTAGCAATCAAATCACATTCTGAGCTAAAATTAACCTTTAGGGTGAATACTTAAAGACTGGAGGATGAGCTAAGTGTGTAAAATTTGGCTAAGTAATGAGTAACTAGGTACATAAACTATATATAAATGTTTGATGAATGAGCTGAAGTAGGAAAAAATGATGTAGGGTAGGGTAAGGGAGCACAGCTTAAAGGAAGTTTCTCCTTGACAGTGACATATTAGATTGGGAAATTAGATTATAATATCAGATTTGCTCTCAAGGGAAGAAATAGAAACACTATAATTTAGATAAGATACAGTTGGAGAAAATAGCAAAAAAGCTAAAACATGTACAAATATTCCAGGAACTGAGAGGACAATCTGGAAGATAAATGGTGGCAGAGTCTCTACTTTCATTGTTTTCCTACCATGGAGACCAAAGGGGATGATGCGAATAGATGATACATCTACATTGAAAACATATAATTTATGTAACACTCTATATAGTAAAATCTGAACCTATAACTGGCAGTGTGCAGAGTAGAGCCTTCTCAAGCCAAGCTGATTGAGATTCCAAGTACACCAGGCCTTGTTCTCATCACAGGAACAAGAACATTTTGAGGCCAATTTGCATTTCATAGCCAGGGGCATCATTTGCAGGTGACTGAACAATCAATTAAAACAGCTCGAGTAGGTTTTTCTCTAAGGTTTTTTTTTTCATAGAACCAGGTCATTGCTGCTTATTCACATGGTTTGGGGCATTTTAGACATTAATAACACAAAGTTTTCCTCGAGATTTCTGGTGCTGTTGTATGGATTTACATTTTATTTTCCTCCAGCTGATGGAGGACTAAACACTCTCCTTCCACCAGCCCCAGACATTGATCACCCTGAGCACTGTGATAGATCTGTGCTGCTCTAACTATTCTTGATTTTACTAATAAAAATCTATCAATTCAAATCAGACCACAAAAGCATCACAAAATGCACCAGTGGTAACTCCATAGCCTCAACTTTGGAAAAAGAAAAAAGCAAGTCTTGGAGGGTGGTTAAAAGCTGGAATGAGTTGCCCAGAAAAGGCAGGGATGCCCCATTCCTAGAAATATTCAAGGCCAGGTTGAACAGAGCTTGGAACAACCTGGTCCAGTGGAAATTGTCCCTGGCTATGGAGGGAGAGGAATGGGATGGGCTTTAATATTCCCTTCCAGCCCAAACCATTCCATGATTCTGAGTCAGCAGAACTGAACGGATTTGGGAATTTGGTGAGCCTTAGGACAACCCTGTTGATCTTGCACTGGTTCAAAAGCATGGACTACATGGTTTTTATAAGACTTTTTTACAATTTCTCTGCTCAGTTGAATATTTTGATCAGCTCCAGCCTCGTATTCCAGCTCCAAGTCAGTGCTCAGAGTTAGCAAGTTCAATAGGACATGAACTCCAGAACCACAGTTACCATAATTCTCTTTCCATTAGTGATTGATAATTATTTTTTCCTTATAATAAATATTTTTAGTCATCCGAACAAACACACTTATGCAAAAGAGTGTTCAACACTTTATGATTAAGCTGCCTTTTTTTAATGATTAGATATTCAATTTTGTCACTAATGGGAGTCAGTCATCCTACAAAATACATATGTTCACGTTTGGGTTTATTTTTTTTCAGAAATTGTTTGTCAAACACTTGTGAATAATGAATATATATAACTTCACATCAGACATGATATGTAAATTCAGTGCTCAATTAAGCCAATAATTTATCACGAATTTGAGCAGATCTAAAAGCATCAAATTAGTGCTTTATCAATAATCAATTGAACTTTCTGACTCTTTGTATAAATGTTTGTGCCCAAACCCTGTTCCCATCCCAGCCTCCACACAAAATCTCTCCAATCCCAATAATGTCACAGCCAGTGGAGCTGAAATGGGATCCTTACAAACCCTCCTGACTTTGTTCAGCATTCAAATGGTTTTCCTGAGTGAAGATATCATCCATCAGATTTATCCATGCCCCCAACTCCAGGATTCCTGAGCCAAGGTTCAGTTCTCATTTTCATTACAAACATTTGCAGTGGGTTGGAATAATTTGTTGTAGAGCACCCCAAGCTGTCTGCTTGGGTGCCTTGGATTTTTCCTCCATGTAATTGATTTAAATCTTATAAGACATGTTGTGGAGAAGTCCCAAAAAAAAAAAAATCACCCTGATCCTCTCTCTCACCTTATTTACTTCTCTTTTTTTTTTTTTCTCAATAGTTACACTTCAGAGCAAAACCAAAAAGCTCTCACATATAAATTATTACTTGGCAGTTCTCATAAAAGCCATGGAAAAACCAATACTGGGTATGTAAGTTTTACGAGGAAAATGTTTCAGGTTTTGGATGGGGCAATAATAAAGTGCCTTACAATGAGTAAAACTCTGAAATCAGTACATTAATATATTTTTTTTAGAAATTTTAGGGTATGCAAACTATTTTGCTTTCTAAATAAGGCTGAGCAATAGCAAAGAATTTCACAGATTATTAAAAAAGATAAATAAATTGGGGCTCAAAATGCTGTAATTTAGGTCTTGAATGTGCAGACCTTCGCCTAATCCCTCTGAAGTCCATGGAACTGCCTGGGTATTTGAGGATGACACAAGGAAGGACTTTCTTAAGAAGTGGTCAGAAACTGGTCAGAAATAGAGTAAAAGCACAATTTTCACTTGTTTGGGTTTTCTGTTAAACAGCTGGACTTTATTCAGCTGATTCCAGAATTCACCCTTCAGAACTTTGCAATGCAGATGCTCTGCTTTATTGATTTGAATTTAATAATTAAAGCCTTGTCCTTACATTTACAAAATACGAGCATTTAAAATCCCATTATTTGGTTATGTCATATATTGCTCCAGTAATTCAACCACTGGTCACCCACATATCCAAGAACCTGTCTAAAGCTACTCCTTCTACAATTCATGAGGGAAAAAAAGCTGGAATGGAGAACATTTTTGCAAATCAAACATCTCAGTTAAAAATGTCAGTTTGTATCAAACGATACATTTTATTCTGGATCTGACAAGTTTAAGTAAGATTTGTATGTCTGTTGAGTCATGTTTGAAACCAAAATCAATTTGGAAGCAGAAAAAAAATCCAATTGCTGTCCTTTGCAGAATGTCAGAGTATCACCCCCCTACAACTGTGCTGCCAAAAAAATAAAGGAGAAAAGGTAAAGGAATGGAAATTGCCAAACCAGATGTGAATGGTCCATAGATTTTTTACATGACAGGATAAGTGGGAATGGCTTCAAGCTGACAATGTGCAGGTTTATATTGGATATTAGGAAGATATTGTTCCCTCTGAGAGTGATGAGGCCCTGGCACAGGGTGCTCAGAGAAGCTGTGGCTGCCCCATTCCTGGAAGTGTCCAAGGCCAGGTTGGACAGGGCTTGGAGCAGCCTGGGATAGTGGAAGGTGTCCCTGCTTGTGGCAGGAAGATTGGAATGAGATCTTTAATATCCGTTCCAACCCAAACCGTTATGATTTCAATTTTTAAATGAAAAGAGGGACTGTTTGATGTGTTTCTCCAGAGCCTGTTGTATTACTTACAAAGATTCCAAGTGCTGCTGGTTCCCTGTGTGCTGGGGAGTCACCTCAGGACCCAGCTCAAAGAAAACCCCACCTCTCCACATTTTATGACCTGAGCTCAAAGCACTGTGTGTATCTCCATCAAGTGAGCATCAAGAGTGCTCTGAGATGTCCCAGGCAGCTCCACATCAGTCTTTCCTGGGCTGGAGGAAGAAGGAAGGAGGAAACCTTCAGAGGTAAAGTTGCTATAATTAATTTTCTCTGTGTGCATTGTATTCACACAGTCAATTCGTCATTGAAGGGTACAATTTACTCTCCTCTCCACAGACTTCTGAACAGCCACAGAAAAGGCTTGGGATATCACAGTGTGAGCAATACTGATGAGAAGGCAGAAAAATCCGCGCTCCTGCAAAGCCTCCCCTCACTCTGAGCCCTTCTTTCCAGCTGGGCTCGAAAAGAACTTTCCATCAAAGCCAGAAGAAAACGATATACAATCTAAAACCTTTCTCTGACCTCTTGTTTCCAAAGGGTTATGGCTTAAACCTCTGGGTCCTTCCAGCTTTGTTTCTTCCCGTTAGAACTTCCCTTTCAGGCGTCCTCCGCCGCCCCGGCCGGGCTCTGGCGTCAGCTCCCTCCTGCTCTGCTGGGAGACGAGCAGCTCCCTGACCTTCCCTTCAAACACAAAAGACAAAAGGGAAAGGATGAAACCAACTGAAGCAAGAGAAAGAGTGGGAGCAGGCAGTGAACCACCAGTTTCAGTGGGAACTGCGAGTTCCAGCAAAACTCACTCAATAAAAGCATTTTAACCCTCTCTCTGCAGCACAAACCAGACGAGGTTTTGTCCTTGCTGTGTCTTAGAATAGATTTCTTATCCTCAGGTGGATAAGCCCAGGTAAAACTGTCCTGAAGCAATGAGAAAAGCAGCCAAAATCCCTCGTCGTGGTCTGTTAAGAGCGGCTTTGCGAAGTTCAGGTCTCTAAATAAGGAGGGAATGACCTTGAAAAGGAAGATTGCTACAAGTTCTGCTGGAAATAGATATCAGGAGGAGTATTTTCATATCTATTCAGCTTTATTGCATCAGCCAGATGACAAATTTTTGAGCTGTTCTTTAAAAGAGAGAGCAGGGAAAAAAAGACAAAATACAAATATCAGCTATGATATTAACATGGAGACCATTTTAAATGTAGAAGCGTCTCAGAAGACACAGGGAAAAAAAGTGTTAGGGATAAAACTCTTAATAATAATCTTTAAGCATAATAAGAGGGTAGGAGAGAAAGGATTAAGATCTAGTGAGTCGTTGTGGGGATACAGACATTGGAGCGTCTCCTAAAATGAATCCATTTTAAGAGCACGGGCTTATGGAGATGTTTAGAAATCACATTTTGCATCTCAATACTTGGTAATGCTCAAACATGAGCATAATAACTCAGCTCACAATGCTGTGTTCTCCCTGCTGCTGTCTTTTCATTTTACAGCCCGAGTTAAGCACCGTTTCTTGGAGCTGAATTGAGTTTGATGTTTCCTCTGCAGAGATTATTTTCACAGCAATAATCCAAGTTTTTCATTTGCAACACCAGCCCATTGCTGATGAGGGAATATAACAAAAAAATAGGATGTGTGAAGGTGCATTTTAGCTTTCAATCTATTTGTTTGCTTTTAATTTCTCAGAAATTTGTCATGAGAGAAGATGGCTGAGGGGGAGCAGGTTTTTCCTGTAGTGCAGTGGTTTTGAAGGGGGTTACTTTGAGTTCTGCAATTTTCTCCCCATCCTCTGAATCCTCACATAATTTGAGGTCTAGAGTCACTCTGCTTTATTTTTACCTCATATGACTTGAATTGGAGATACTACACAGTGAGTTTTTGTTGAATGCTGCCAGAAGAACAAACATTGGCATCATAAGGAGCCCCAAGAAGGAAGGAAGGTCCTTTTAAGTCAACAGTAATCTGTTTTGAACTAATATTAGGACTTAAAACTAAATCTTGTCTTTTAGGGCTTCCCTTTCAGGGAGATCATTCAGAAACAAAATTAGCTGAAGATCAATCAAATAAATTTATCAGGAACAGAATTTATGAGGTTGTAGAGCATGTAAACATTCAGTGAAAGTTTTCCAACCTCCTTGAATGCTGACCTTGGAAATTCCACCATCTGCTCCTGGAATCTGTATAATCTCAGGATCAGGGAACAGGCATTCAGAGTATGAATTTCCTAAGGGCTGGATTCTGGGGGGAAGCAGAGCCAGGGAAGCATGACCAACAATTTCCCAGCCTGAAAATCTCTGGAGTTATCAGCAAAGATAGTGAGGGGAGGCTTTATGATGTGGAGGGCAGAGCTGATTAGAAAATTCACTTTAAATGGATGCTAAAACAGGGAGGGATGGATCTTGGCTGGCACTCAAAATTTAAATAGAGCATAAAAAGCTGTTACTTTATTATTTCATGAGGAACTAAAGGAAAGTAATCAAGAATACTTGTATACAACTTATTGTAGTAAAAAAAAAAAATAGAGGGACTGTAATTCAGATTTTGGAATCCAGCAGCTTTATGAACTGAAGCAGCAATAAATCCAAAAATAACAAAATGAAATAGAATTTAGGAAGCTGTTTAAGCACAATTTGAATTAAACAGTGTATTAGTGAGCATTTGAATGAATCTATGTATTTTTATATTGCTACAGCTCTTGGTTGGGTATAAACAGCAGGATAAAATAGGAACGTTAAACTCCTGGAAATCACAATTACTGCATTTTATAATGGCAATTTATATTTACAGTGTTCACTGCTCGAAGTTGAAATTGTGACATCTCTGTCTCTTTTAAACCTGTTTACTACAAGACACATTTCCTGAAGGTTCATGCTCAGTCTCCAGTAAATATATCCCACATGGATGGCCCCAAGGCTTTCTCAAGATATAGGGTTTTCTCCAAATACAGGGGTGTATTTTACATCCCTGCTTCTTTAAATTTAAAGTAGAAATATTTTGCATATGAGTATCTTTGTTGTTATTCACTATTTCCACAGAAGAATAGGGAGGTGTTGAGTGGTTCAAAGAAAGGTCCCTCCTGGAGGAATATAAGGACAGGAATCTCAAGGTTCCTGGACTTGCTGAGCTGTAAGCACCACAAAGAGGTCGATGAGGAAATCTCCATGGAAATGGGGTCCTGACTGCACATTAAAGAGGGAGCAGGGGGAAGAAATGCAGGGAAGGGCAACAGCAGAGAGAGAGGGAATTTCCATGTGCCCCAGACAGCTGGACACACCTTTTCACAGGGGAAAAACACCATGATTTTTAGTTATCAAAATAAATAGATCATTGAATCATAGAATAAAATTAAATTAAAGTGGGAAAAGATCAAGCCCAACCTGCTTCCGATCACCACCCTGCCCTAAACCGGATTGCAAAGTGCCCCCTCTACTTGTTTTCCTGAACTTTCCCAGGGATGGGGACTCCATCACTGCCCTGGGCAGCCTGTTCCAAAGCTTAACCACTCTTGCAGTGAAAAAAATTTCCTAATATCCAAGCTAAACTTCCCCTGGAACAACTTTAGGCCATTTCCCCTTATCCAGTCACTGGTTCACTGGGAGAAGAGGCTGAGCCCCTCCTCACCATAACTTCCTTTCAGGGAGCGTAGAGAGAGTATTGCAGAGGTTTTATGGAAAATAATTTCTTTTAAATAAGTGAAAAAAATCGTGAAATTTACCTCAAGCATCAAGGTTTTCTCTTCCACAAGAATAAAAAGGTTTATCACAGCTGTTATTGAACTAAAATTGCAAACTCCCCTTAAGCAAATACTGCGTGTGCATCTGACCTCACGTCAGAGGTGAACTGGAACAGCAAAGGTTAATCGACTTGTCTTTATAAACTTTATAAAAGCAGCACATCAAAAGCAAGAAGGGTATCACCAGTGCACTATTTCACTCCCATATTTTAACTGGAAAGCTTTTCCTGAGGTAAACAGGCAGGTAGAGAGGCAGGTATGAGGATGTCTTGCACCTCTGGCAGCGATTTCAGTCAGCGGAGGGAAGGTGTAAGACATCAAAGCAAACTCTCCTCTGATGTTGGTGGTAGCAGTCCACACCTCATTTGATATCTGTAATTAGTGTCTCAAGGTGCAAGGGAGTGGGGACTTAGCTACAGCCTTTGTGAGAGAGAACAAAGAGCTGGAGAGATGCTTCTATTTAGCCTTGCTGTACTTTGGGTTTTTAAAGCAAACACAAGTGTTAAAGACATCGCTATGAATAGACTGGAGAAAAAGGGGGAGGCCAACCACAGCTAACAACTGCAGCCAAAGGACTGGAAGAAGGGATGAGAAATTTCTTTTGTGCTTTGATTTCTTCTCCCTCCCTCTCTCAGTGCTTTTTAACCTCTTCCTGCCTCCCAGTGCAGTCACCTTTCCATGGTTCTTGTGGCTTCCCATATCCATCCTCTGCCTGAGGCAGCTCTGCTCCTTCACAAAGGGGCTCAGCTGAAGGTTCATGGCTGGGGGCCTTTCCTACGACTCCTTTTTGCAGAAGGACCAATGTTCATTCCTTTCAGCATGGTCAGGCCCTGTCTTTGTGGGCTTGACAGCTGCCAGCCCCATGAGTGACATTGAAAGGAGCAAGCAGAATTGCCCAAAACGCTTCTCCACGTCTGGCTTTTATATCATATCATGGCATTTGCTGAAACTACAGTGGACAGCAAATGTTTGTCACACACAACCAGAAAAAGAACCCTACAAAACCCACAGAGAAGCCAACAGTTGTCAGATTAATTTCTCTCCCATTCCTCAGAGACACTGTCTTAGAGCAATTCAAGGGACACCAGGATCCTAAGGCTGCTCTTTTCTCCAGCAATCTTGATGTTTCATAGCCAGATTTATCTTGTCTAAAGCTTTAGAAATAAAAATTTACATGAGACTTCCCCAAGTTGTTATTTTCCCCGAAACACTTCTTCCCTGTAAGTATTAAAGGTGTGTCACTCTCTGCTTTCAAGCTGCAAGAAAGTGGGAATGGGAGGAGAGGGGGGAAAAAAGTGATGAAATAAAGACAAGAAAAATTTAGGCTGAATAACAGGAGAAACTTCCATTTCCTAACAGACAGATACAATAAACTCTGAAATAACAAATTGGTCAAAACACTGGAAATAAGCTACAGAGAACAACTCCTGCACTGGCAGGAGATGAACTTGTAACAGAGTAGTTTTTATCCATCTCCAACTTTAGATTGCACCAACAGAAGGAGAAAAGGGTATGGATATCAAAGGAAATTGCTTTTGGGAATTCAGGCTCACTATTGGCTCTTTGTCCTCAGGGATGCTGTTATGAAATGAAAAACACCTCCTTGGGTTGCCATAATGGCAAAATGAAAGAGAAATTCCTGTTTGGAAGATAATGTTGGTCAGATGTTTGTGAGAGAGGGGAAGAAAATAACAGAAGAAATTCAGATTTTAGCAGATAGAAATGGCTCTGGTGTGCCTGGGCCACCAGGAACCTATGACAAGCAATAAATCTTTGTTTAAGGATTAATTGCCACCTCTCAGGAGCACAGGGCTTCCATCAGTGGGAAGCCTGAAGACAGAGATTTCTTGAAAGCAGCTTTCTCCTTGTGATGTCCCAGTGGCTTCAGAAAGGTAATTGAGGCTTCTTAAAAGAGAGGAATCTCTGTAAGTACCCCTGCACTGCCAGTGACAACATTTATGCATCAGCAGCTGGTTCCTGTGGAAGGGTTGTTGTTAGAACATAGGGATATTTATTCTGTACAGAATATCCAAACAAGGAGCTTACCTGGGGAAAAAAAAGGAGCTCAGTTTTTCTGGAGGGGAAGCGCAGGGTTAAAGTGCATCCTAAAATATTCTGGGTTTTGGAGAAATGCAGGAAATCACTGAGGAGATGTTCTGAACTTCTCTGGGGGGCTCTGTTTTGCCCCTCTGTCTCGGGGTTGGCTTGTACCCCCAGGGAAAGACCTTTGTCAGGGATGACACCAATCTTCCCAGATTTTCAATAAAGTCTCACAGCACTGACGCTTTTGCAACAAGAGTCAGATCCCCTTACAGAACTATGTCAGCATATTTTTCTGTGTCTCTCTTCCTGGGGAAACAGATCCTGAAGTGGCAGAACAGCAGGAACAACCTCTCCTGCGAAAGGGAAAAACAAGAAAAACATTTCTTTTTCTCATAATCCCCCATTTTTAAGAAACAACCTCCCACAGAGGTGGTGCAGAAAACAGGAGCTTCAAATGTAGTTTACCAAATCCTACCAAAGCCGGAAACCTCAAACGTAAAAACTCACCAGGAAAGGAAATCTATTTCTAGCACTTCACAGATAGATAATTTCCTTTAGAAGAATATCCCTTTACAAAATGTCTGTAAAATTTCTCCTAAGAAGTGAAGTCACTTGGGCATCCAGGGAATTTTACATCAATCAAATAAGTCACACCTCTCCTGCAACTTTTATGACTACAACCATCTCCTTTCCCCCTTCTCCTTTATTCCTGTCTGCTCCTCTAGAGACCTCAGCTCTGTGATCACTTAAGGCAGAAGGAAAAAGTGAAGATTATTGAGATCTGAGCTCCACAAACTGCTCCTCCTTCTCTCTGCTCCCCCAGTATTCCTGCTGCTGGGATCTGCACTCCTGAGGATATTCTTTGGATAAAGTCTAAGTGTCAATTGTGTCAACTTCCTAGACCTTTTAAACCAAAAGAGGGCAGGATTAGGTGGGATATTGGGAAGGAATTCTTCCCTGGGAGGGTGCTGAGGCCCTGGCACAGGGTGCCCAGAGAAGCTGTGGCTGCCCCTGGATCCCTGGAATTGTCCAAGGACAGCTTGGACAGGGCTTGGAGCAACCTGGGACAGGGGGAGGTGTCCCTGCCCAGGGCAAGGGGTGGAATGTAGTGATCTTTAACATCCCTTCCACCCCAAACCCTTCCATGACCTTGATGAGACAGCGTGCGTTGGGCTGAGATCGATCTCTCACCAGACCCCCCACCACACCACTTCCCATTTAAAACCCTCAATTTCCTCAATCTTCAATTCCATCAATCCCTGATGAAATGAAAGAGGATGAAGGCACAGAGCTGATGTGGGGGGTTGGTGATCCCTGCCAAGAGCTGAGATCTGCTCCAAGCCCACAAAGCCATCCCACATCCCCACCTGAGCAGGGTCACACCACAGCTGCTGAGAGCCCCGGCCCTCAGGTGATGCATTCCATTTTAGATTCCCTTATGCAGATAATCAATTTTTAAGCTCAGAAATTTAACATGTCCTGACACTAAATTTCCCATTCTCAAAGGCTGCAAGGATCAAATCTGCAGCTCATGTTCCACGTGCTCAGTTGTCATTCTGTGACCCAGTTTTATAAGTTTTATATATCCCCAAATGGAGCCAAAGTCTGAAAATCCAATGACTTTTCCCATCCTGTTGCCTGTGAAGCTGAACTTCTCCATTAACATAATCCTAAATGGAAATCCCATATTTTAAGGTGATATACATTTATTTAAAAAGGGAAATATTAAAGGTAAATTTGTTCAGCAAGTTAAAATCCTGCTCTTAAGCAGTCAGAGGTAATCAGTTTGCCATTCCACAAAAAGCCAATGTGCCTGGAATGTAACAGCTATTAAAATTCCTTACCTTTCCCATATAAAAAGCCATTCTGGAAACATGCATGAAGGCTCCTGGTACAAGTGATGGGATTCTTCCAAGCATTACACATCATTTCAAGAAGCATTAAACTCTTACCCTCCCATTTTTAGTTCTTACATGTTTCATCAAAATCATGATTTAGAAAGCTGTGAACAGCAATCCAGGTTCTAACAAAAGAAAGATTTCAAAAATAGGTGGTGAAAAACCCAAAGTATAAAATATAAACCACTAAAACTGTGAAATATTGCATTGTGATTTTAAAATATAGAGCAATGAGGCAGTAATTTACAATTAAATACCACATTTAGCCTGCTGTGTGTTCAGAATACAACTCAATAATATAATGCATTAATAGCTCAATAATATAATATCCAATACAATCCTGGCAAGTGAATGTGAATATTTAGCCTGTTTATTAATGGCTGAAAATGAAAGTGCTATAAACTTTCACCAGGATAGTCAGCAGTTATGCATTACCCGCATTAGTTCCCATTTAAAAATTAATATTTTTTATGATTGTACCTGAAGTTCCCAGAGGTACAGTCTTGTATGGATAGAACTTTCTGGAAAAATAAATTAAACAAAACAAATAACCCAGCAAAGCCACCAATCTTTGCTGTGTTCTGTATTCACACACTGCACTGCTTTGTTTTAGAAAGAAGTAATTTCCAGAACTGCTCATCATTCCCATGTGAACCAACTGATCCCAATAATTCCGTTTGCTTCAGCTTCTTTCTGCTCCCACCTCCCAAAGCCTCCTTGGACCCAAACTGAGGATGAAATTTTCAAAAGGTTCTTTGGAAAAGCATTTTATTAAAGTGTTTAAATTTCTGTTCCTGTTTTATATCCTCTGTCAAAAAGAGATTTTGCCCATGGCTGGAACCTGTCCAGTGCCATTTTACATCATGGAATGAGCATAATTGTGGTCGGAAAAGATCTCTAAGATCATCAAGTCAACCAGAACTTCCACAACCACCACTAATCCATGTCCCCAAGGGTCACATTTCCATGGCTTTTCAACCCCTCCAGGGATGAGGACTCCATCCCTGCCCTGGGCAGCTGTGCCAGGGCTCAAGAGCCCTTTCAGTGCAGGAATCCTTCCTAATATTCCATCTAAATTCTCCACGTGGGCATCTGTGTTTCCACAGCTTGTGGCAGCTGTGAACTTCCAAAGTTTCGTGTAGAATCTGTGTTTTGGTCTGAGAGGAGCAACTGTTGAGTTCTGTAGTCATTTCCCAGCCCTGTTTCTTCATGTGGATGTTTCACATCCAGCCTGTCTCTGTCACATCCCATTTCCTGCAGGTCCTCCTGCCCACTCCCATCCCACTGCAAACACATTGACTCATTTATCCCAACTCAGTGCTGAAGAGTGGAGAGAAATCCTATAAAAGATCCTGCTGAGGTAAAGCCTGGAACTGGGAGAAAATTCACATCCACAAGACTTTTCCAATAATGGAATAAAAAATATTGGGAGGGTACAATTACACTCCAACTAATACTGAAATTATTCCCAAGGCAACAGGTTTTCCTAGTCTGGTTTTTCTCTGTTGAAGAGTAAGGGATATTTGGGGGAGGGCAGAGAGAGATAATTTGGATTTAGTTTTCCCACACCTAACGTTTTAATCTTTGGCAAATTATGAACTTCTCATGGTTTCTTCTCTTCTAGTTTTTTCCCTAAACTTTGGAGATGCATTGTCATCTTGAACTCCTGAAAGGTGCAGCTGGAATTAAAAGCAGAGCTGCAGAACTGAAGGAAATATTCTATGGCACTAGTAAGGGACACACTACAGATTTCAAGATATTTTTTGGTTTTGTCCATTTAATAAATGGGAATTTCAGGAAAACTCCAATTAGAACCAAGCAGAGTGATCACCTTTCCTCCCATTCCCTGCCTGCTTCAGGTTAGAGATTGGCACAAGCAATTTTGTATGAAATAAGAAGTTTGAATTTTACACCCTGAGAATTTTGGGATAGAAAGGATCCAAGTGCTCATTCCCTGAGCTATCCCTGCTTGGAGTTTGCCCCAGATCAGCTTGTGCCCTTCACCTGAGAAATGTGAAAATGAGGCACGAGGCTGCTGCACTGACACATTTCTTCAACCTCCTGAGAATTAAAACCTTTTCTATTGCATTGCTGGTTCACATTTTTTGCAACAGTAAATTTATTCCTTAGGCAGGAATTGAAATGGAACCTGAAAGCAGCATTTTTGGCCTTTAGACTGATTCATTACATCAAAACATAAAAACCAGAGGCTGGAGCTAACAAGGGAAATACCTGTATTACCAAAATGACAGGTTTTCCACAGTATGAGATTCTAGTTGCAAAATGTTGAAAGTGTAGCAAATCCTAAATTGAATTTAGTACAAAGACATGAAGTTCAATAAAAGCTGCCAATAAGAGCATTTTTTCCATTATTATGTTGTGTCCTGAAATTACATGAAGTGAGTAAATACAAGGGTGTAAAGAAATACAATTTAAAAGATAATATCAACTGATAGCCTAGGTTATTTTGCTTGATGCAAAATGAAATTTGAAGATCTGGTTTTAAAGGAAAATGCAATTAATTATTTCAGCCATTAGAAATTAAACCCTCACCTTTGCTTTCAGTTCAAGCTTCTTCCTGCCCAATCCTTTCCACTCCGTTATTTTTCTTCCCAAGTCAAGATGAAAGAGGTTTTCCTTGATATCCAGTTATTCCCAGAGCCAGGTGCTGTGGGACAGAGGCCTTGTGGTGCCAGGACTGACCAGAACAAAGGAATAAAAACATGGGGGAGTTTGGGGTCCTGGCTGATACAACACATGCAGGGAAGAGAAAGCTTCCAAGGAATTTTGCTTAGGTCTATGTGGATGTCACAGCAACCGCAAAACATGAACCTGCAAACATAAAAGGAAATCAAATTACCTTTTTTGATATGTGGCAGCTCTTGTTTTGTTGCAATGCAATTATTTCTTGCCTCTTTCCAAAATACAGCTCCAAGGAGAACAAAATATATGCAATAACTGTCCTGAAAAGAAAAATTCGTTCCTTTTGATGGAAGTTTCTCAGAGTTCAAACCACTGGCCTCGCTCAGACCATCCTCACTGACCTACAAGTGATGTCCCTTGCCTTGGCTGTGGCACCTTGAGCTCCCACCGTGGGTGCAGCCTCTTCACATCCCTGCCAGAGCCATCCCCACCTCTCAGCTACTTGGAAAGGCCACATCCATCCTCTCCCTCTACCAACAAGGTGCTGCATTTTATATTTCTACCAGCACCTGTGCTGAAACACCACATTTTCCACAAGTTTCTGCACTAGAAATCCTGATTTCCACGAGCCTGTTCAAATTCTGCTTTATAGCCCTCTGTTCAAAGAAACCCCTCAGACTATTCCACTGCGACAGTCTCATCCTCATCACTCCATCCCTCATCTTCCCTCGGCCTGCTGCACAGAAGGAAGCAGGCAGAACTCAATCTTTAAATTTTTATTCCCACAAACACCTTTTCCTTTGCTGAGCGCGTCATTCCAGCGCTCCCAGCTCCCCATGCTCTTCCTGCACTTGGCAATATCCATGTTTTTCAATAAGGGCATGGCTCCTGTACAAATAACCAAGCACAGTTCCAAAGATAATGATGTTTTCCTCCTGCCACTTCTCACCTGGGGTGAAGGTGAGCTTGTAAACCAGATGCTTTCGGCAAAAAACAAATTCCTAAACTTGTGACCCAGCAAAAGCCTCTTCTGGGTGTTTCAGGAGCTGGAGGAACATCCTGCATGATTTATAACAGCAGGTACAGAACAACAAACAGAGCATTGGACAAGAAAACAGGCTGCTGTTCATTCAATTTTATCATTTATTAACACCTCTGGAAGATTCACAAGTGTTTCTCCATCTACCCAAAATAATAACTTTAACTGCTCCATAATTTTATTTTTTTTTTAATTCAGGCATGCATTGAAATCCAGTTGGGTGTTGTGAATCAAGGAGGGGAGAAGGAAAACAGATAAATAGTCATTTTTTTATGTGTTATTTATGCAAATACATTGGGCTAAGCAATAGATGCACTGTTCACAGACAATGCCTGATTCTTGCTGTAAGAATGGAGGGAAAATGCTGGGAAATGCTTGTTTATCCCTCTCTCATCTGCAAGTCAGATCAAAGCATCAGCTGTTTAAAGCAGCTGACTTAGCTCAATGAAAGGAATGATCTGTGGGGTTCCTGCACTGGGCTGATCCCTGCTAGAACAGAATGGATTTTTACAGGGAGCACAGTTCACTGCAAGGAAAAACACTCTTTTAAAGGATTGTGGTAATCTCTTTCTGTGTGCCCTGGGATCAGAAGGGAAAGGATTAAAATACTCTCAGTGCTCCCTTTCCCACAGAGACAAGCAGGGAAACATCATTGTCAGTGACAGTGAGTCCAACACGAGCCCTTGAGGCTCTGATTTGTGCTTGGCCAATGATTTTGTCTCTCATTTTTTTTCTGCCAGCATGGTGCCCCCCTCTCTTGGCTTAGGCCACTTAAAGGATTTGATTCTATTTTTTTCAGGCATTTTAAAGAAGGGAAGCAGTTTTCAGCAATAATAGTAAATTGAATTTGGGATTTGAAGGGTTTATCATTTCAGGTTTTAATCATATGTGACTAAACACACATAAATGGGTTGTATTTTAAATCACTGGAAATCACCAGCGAAAAATCAGTTTGGAGGTTTAAAGGTTTTGAGAAATCGTGGTGGCCACCATCCCGTGTGTTCAGGAGAGCTAATGGATTTACAGGAATTAAAGCAGAAATTAGCCCTGAAGAATTTTTTTTTTTTTAACTGTCCTCACTTACCTACAAAATTTTTGCTTTGAGGATGTTTTTGAAAGATTACACAAAGATATGTGCAATCCAAAAGAGAGGTGGCCATGAAGGAAATCTGTGAAAATAACAATTTATGCAATTTAAAATCAATAATAAATATTATTTGTACTTTCTAGACGAAATAACTCCAACCCAGCAGCAGATATAACCCAATTAAGAGAAAAACTGAGTTCAAAGAAGATTCTCAACAAAAATAAAAGGTTTCACGGGATAAGCAAGTCTTACTTAGTAAAAATCCTTCTGAGTCTTGGATGATGGGGGGAATGCAAAGGCTCCTTGTTGGTGTTGCCAGAGGACAACCAGAGGTTGTCATTTATTTCCTCCTCCATCCCCATTACAGAAATTGCACCCCCAGGTAAAGCTTGTCCATCCTGATCTCTGCTGTCAATTGAAGGGGCTTCTGAAAGCTGCCTGAAAGGATTAATAAACCCTTAATCTAATTCACATGATGTGTTCTAATACTCAGAAAAGTCCAATTCCTGCCTTGGACATCAAACCCGCCAAGGAGAAGTGGCCTCAAAGGGCAAACAGTTGTGCAGACCAGGACATGGGATTTTTTTTTTTAATTTCAGGAAATAAGCGGAGAGACAAATGTCAAAAGGAGGCCTTGATGGATAGGAGGTAGGAAATAATTTTTATCCATCATTTTAATTTTTTTTCTTTTTTTTTGTTTTTTTTTTTGTTTAAAACTTCACTGTATTCAAAGTACTTTTATTCTGCTAGGACTTCAGGACAGTTCTGCCCATGAAAGGCAAGAAAAACACCTGAATCTTCAAGAAGCTCAAGACTACAGAGGAGATTCTATCCCTTATTTTCTAGAATGGTGTCTCAATTCCAGAAGAGATCTAGCACTGCACAGTTTAGCAAATATTCCATAAAACTTGTCCCTTATTCCCTGATTTCAGGTTTTGTACAAATGCATGGAACAGCTTCTCAGTAACTAAACCATGCCAGATTTTGAGGCTTTAAATTCTATTTTCCACCCTTCAGAAAAGATGAAGTGTTGCCTCACTTTTCTGGCTCCAGAGAAGGGATGATGAACTGAATCAAAACCTGTTTTATCAGGTGAGTCCTGGCAGCTGCAACAGCAAAGGTTATTTAGGAGCATCTGAAATCAACACCATGGAACAACAAAATGCAGCCTTTTGTCAGGTGTGTGGCTTTGCCATGGACAGGATGAATGACTGACACAAGAAAGGGTCAAAACACTTCTTTTTATGCAGCTGAATATTTGCCTTCACCCTCTAGGCTCTTCTCTCTCAGCCTGGTGATGTCCCAGATGTGAGTGAGAAGCCCTCAGAGTCCCTGGTTTTCTGTCATGTTTTGAGGATTACAGGAATACAATGAGTAATCCATATTTTAAATAAGCATTTCAAAGACAATGTGCACAGAACTGTAAAATCCATAGGAGTGTTTTATGCTTTTCTCTGGTTATGCTGCATTGTGTCTGACTGTATTTACAGCAATTTTCAAGAGTTTATGAAGCCAGAGAGCACAAAACCAAAAACAATTGCATTCAGGGCATCAGTTCTCATCACTCCCAAGCCCCACTGAAAGCCCAGACAGATTTTTTTTCCCAAGTTCAGGAGCATCACACTCTGCTAAATATAACTTGGTGAGTTGATTTAGCTGGGAGGAGGCACCACAATGAAATTTATTTCACAATTTTACATCCCTGCCGAAACACAGGATGTCTTTGAATGGAACTGGGAGATTCAGTGGAATAAATCAGATTAATCCCTTTGGAAAGGCAGCTCAAGGGCAAAGACTCTCAGTTCTTTATGCTGTGCATATCTTAGTGATAGGATGGGCAAGGGGCAGGTGAGACTTGACTGATAAAAATGATTTCATTGTTTGCATTAAATTTTGAAGCCCTCCAAGGTGATAAAGGACTTAGATTTGCTACACCACACAATATAAACTCTCTCAATGCCCACATTCAGAGCCCTCCATGTGGATTCGTATTCCCAAGGGATCTGCTGGGATACACAACAATACCACACAGATTTCCACGGGTTTATACACTGATTTCAAGTCCTTCAAATTTGCTGTGTGAGAATTAGGATGACAAGAGGCCAAGGAGAACACAATCCATGGCAGAAGGCTTAATGTGTACCCACCTCCTTTGTCTTATTCTAAAATCAGGTGATTCTGGAATAAGAAACAAAGCCACCAACATAAAACTCCACATAGCAGTCAGGTGTTTAAAGCAGCTGCTCCCTTAGGAAAAATGCCAGGGAATGTGTAAAACCATACAAAATTTTGACAAAAATTAAACAATATTCACTCAACCCAGTCAAAATCAACAGCAAAATGATCCGAACAAGACCTGTCACTGGAGAAACATCATATGCAGTGCATTAAATGTAGTTTTTCCTGGTGCTGACAGATTAACTTTGGGGTTTGAAACACTTCTAGTCTACATTTATAAAGAGCACACTGGCATTTTCTATATTTGCTTTACCAGCTCTCTGGGGAGGTTTCAGGATGAAGCATAAAATCTTTGAGAAGAGACTGAAAATAGCAGCTGAAGATATTGTCAGATCTCAGGTTGCTGAGTAGCAGCAAAGCATTTTTCACTTTGAGTTTAAACCCGATTTCTTTCAAGGGCTGATCTTAAATAGCGACACTCACCCCAACCACTTCAAGCAATGGCTTTTGAAAAAGCCAATTTTTAAATGCAGTGTGAGAAATTACAACTCTGAAAGAGCAGAAAGCAGTCAGGAAAACACCCAGACATGAGTCAGGACTTATTGATTGTTAAGTCTAGGAAACAGGTAAGCAAAACCACGCAGAACAATTGTCCATGAGAGCTGTTAGTGAGCCCTCAGCAATCACAGCATCTCCTTTTCCACTGCTGCCAGCCCACTGGAGGAGCAATCCCACCACAGGATCACTTCCCATCCCTGGATTAAAGAGCAGGAATAGCTGGAGCAGCTCAAGAAATGTTAGCTCTTTGCTTTCTCATCAAAATAAACACCTTTTTTTGGGAAAAACCTGATGTAAGGTGGGTAAGAAAGCCACACCTGCATCAGACATTACCAAGGGACTTCAAGGAGAAGCTTGATCCAATTAGGATCTCTTCCATCTCTTTCTCAGGGTTGAGTTGGAGAGGTTTAGATTAAATATCAGGAGAAGTTCCTTCATTGAAAGGTTCCTCAGGCACTGGAGCAGGTGGAACCCCCATCCCTGGAACGCTCAGAGGACACGTGGATGTGGCACTTGGGGACAGGGTTTAGTGCTGAACTGGGCTGATAGTTGGGCTTGGTCTTAGAGGCCTTTTCCAACCTCCTGTGATTTTATGAATTATTCCAAGATGACCTGGTGTGCAGGTGGAAGTCAGGGGCTTGGGTCAAGACCAGAAAATGGGAAAAAGGGAGCCTTTCCCTGACTTTTTGGGATCCTGAGAATATTTGCTGCTTCTAGATTCAAGGGTGGGTTTTGGGCACAAAGATTCCAAATGTTTCCAGCCTAAATCTGTTAATTTTCCCCCTGCTGTAGCACAAGGATATCCTTGAATCAATTCTGCCTTTGCTGTGTTCAGTTCAGGCCTCCCCTGACTCCTGAAATATGGAACAAAACAAGCATGAGAAACTTCCCTTCTTTGTGCCACAGATACCACTAAAATCATCTTTTCTGGCACTTTCTGATTTCAACAGCTCCACTCATAGATTCCCAAGCTCTGCTATAATAACTGAGGTATCATTTCCTTTCTGTCATTTAAAACCATTTAATCCTTTGTTTGTTTTTTTCCAAGCAGCACTAAAATAGGCAAAAATCCTTGTTTGGTTTTGTACCCAGCACTGTCAAACCATTTTTACCTTTCCAAATCCATTAACTATTTGTCAACCTCAATAATTCTGCATGTTTTCACTTTGATCCTCCTACCATTTCATCTCATTCCTGTAGGTCAATCCATAAACTTTGCCTGTTCAGCCAAGTAAACCTGAAGGATTTTATAAAACCTGCCTCTTTTTGCTCCTAAATAATTTTATAAAATCTGCCTCTTTTTGCTCCTGTTGTTTAGCACTTCCCTGAGCTCATTAAAAACACATTTCAACCCAGTCACCCTGGAACAAAACTGGAGGCTGTCTCCAAGGAGCCTTCACTGTGCAGAAAAATGATCCCTTCATCCCCAACTTGTTCTGTCTTTCAGCACTTTTTGAGTCAATAATGTTCTTTAACCACCTCTGACAGGTCGCTCTGCACACCTGAAAGCTTGGCTGAATACAACAAATAAATGAGGCAGAACAAAAAGGAAAGCAGACTTTCAAGTGTTCCAAACATGTTTTTCTTACACATAAACCACTCAAAACCCTGGTTTATGTTTTTCATAATCAATTAAAATGGATATTTAAGGAGAGTTGAATCACACATTAGTAATTTCTGTGAGTAATTTGAAATAAATGGCTTTTAATATGAAAAATATGAAATATTTTGAGGAAAATAACCATGTTTGGTGCTCCTATGCAATAAACAAGATCCTCTGCCATTGTGGGATGCATTCAAAAAGAAGTTTTTGAGGATAAAAAGGGTAGGTTTCTTTAAAAATACCAATGTAGAGCTACCAGCTTCTGTAGAAATAATGTTTTGATTGGATTTAAATACAAGGGACATCTGCATTCAAATAAAGACCTTCCAGTTCAGGCATTAAATGCTGAAATAAAACCCAGTACTAACTGTCAAATTTTACTTTCAATCCATAAGACTTTGCATTATTTTAAATATTTTTAAATTAAACTTTTGAAGGCCATTTATTCCTACTTTTGTAGTTTTTTAACACTTATATAAAACTTTTCTTTGTCCCATTCTCAGGATTATCATTCCTGTTACTGTAATGATTATTCCAAATTCAGAATCATCCTTTTCTATATTGCACACTGCAGATAGCCCCTAAACATTACCCAGATTTGCTTGAATTTATTTAATGGTGGAGTTTTTCTTCTTTAATTCATTTTTTTTACCTTTTTTTAGGTATTTTTAAACCTTTCTTTCATCACAGTCCATGAAAAAAACATTAATTACCTGTCCAGGCCAAGTTCTTAATTGACTGAAACGTGACATTACCTCAGCTCTTTTAGGCTGACATCACATTCCTCATGAATATTCCATGTTTTACCTGAAGCTGGCTTGAAAACTTGAGCTGAAAATGAAAAATTTAAGGGAAAAATATTGGACAAATAATCTAATCCTGATCTTCTGAATGAAGCAGATTCTCTGCTAAAAAATACTAATAATTAGAATAATTATTTATTATTATTGTTATTATGACTATTATCATTATAAAATAATGACAATTATATCAGAGGACAGTATGGGAGGTACTTTGGGTCCAAATAAAACCCACCAGCATTTTTTCAGAGTTTAATTTCTGCCACTCACCAAATTTATCCATTTTCCTTGGTCTCTTGTGGTACTTCCCATGGTCGGAGCCTCCAAATCTGCAGGAAAAACTGGAACACTTCAAAACCAGTCAGGAACTGGTCATCTATGCACTGCCATTTAGGATGTAAAAGTTCCTATAATTTATTCAGCTAGAGAAAGTACACATAAAATAAACATGAAATGGAGGATAAGACAATTTTCCTGCTATTCCTCTGTGGGTTCTTCTGACTTTTTCAACTTTCAGTGGTTTCAAAGAGGTTTTTTTTTCTATTCCAGAGTAGCCAGAAGTTTGGAAAAGTCCCTTCTGTTTGCTCCTTTTTTCCCAGATGCTTTAAGGCTAAGATTGAGCTTAATTATCTCTTGAAACATAAGTCAGAGTTTAGGGTGAAATTCTGAAATATTCTCTAAAAACTTGCATGCTGTGATTAGAAAGTACTTGTGAAATTATGATTTTCAGTGAGAATCTTTTTCTCTGAGCCAGCAATCACTGGAAGTCCTCAAGAGCTGAGTTTGATGAAGAAGAGGAGCTTAATTGAAAAGCTGCCTTTGCAAAATGAGCAACACCTTCCCAAGCCATGGTTATTGTCAAAATCTTGCAGAGGTAAAATAAAAAGCTGAGGGCAAACAAAACTCTCTATATTTTTTTACTTAATAGCCACAAGGTTTCTTACCACATTTCTCACACAGAGAGAAGTGAAATTACTTTCCAAAAGAGAAAAAGTAGTTTACAGCACAATAAAATCAGATTAAAAAGCTAAACTAGCAATAGTAGCTGCAAAAATAAGTTCAACACAGGCACACACACTCACAAATCCAAGTTGGACAGACAAGGCAAAGCTTTCCAGGAATATTAAGGAGTAAGTTCAGCACTTATGTGCCACAGATGCAGCACTGTAAATCTTCTTTTAATAGAAGGAGTATTTATGGACTTTGGGTAGGACCAAACTTTTCCACAGTTTTATCCATCCTCTGAACATCATAACATGCAGCACTTCACAGATGTTGAGGCTAAATTCACATCTAACCTTGATTGATGTATAAACTCTTTTTATGGCAGAGCAGCAGCCAGGCTTTCCTGCTCCTGAAATAGAAGGAGAGAAAGGGTTGTTGAGATAGGGCAAATTACAAGAGATAAAAGTCCATCAATCAAGGCAGCGCTGAGCTGGTGAGTGACAAACACAAGGTGTGCAGGTTGCTACAACCTCAGCACCAGAAAACGCTAAAATATCAAGCAGAAAGTTGCTCTCTGGTGGAATTTGACAAAGTTGGCGAAACTTGGAAATTGGGGAAATAATCAGGTGGGAAAGTAGAGAAGCCACGTGTTGGTGGGAGTGCTGGTACCTGGGATGGGGTTGGTGTTTGCTGACAGAGTAGGAAATATCTGTCCATCAAATTGAACATCAGAGACCTGTAGAGCAGCTCACAGTTTTATCAGGAACGTTGTTGGAGGCACTGTGTGGAGAGCTCCAGCGTGGATACACACCTGAGTAACCAGGGAGGACACTGGGAGGTGCTGGGAAGTCAGGCAGCAGGAAGTCACATTAAAATTATACTTTTTCATCCTACTACATCATCTTCATTCCCCTCTGGGAAGGATTGCCCCTGCACTCCCTTCAGAAAAATCACGAATGCTCTGTTACAAATCAGGTGAGAGCCTCTCTCCCTTCACAGTCATGACCTCTGTCTGCTGGAAGATCACATCAGCCCTGATGTTTTTAGTGCCAATTCCCAACATCCTGAGTCCCAAAATCCGAAATGGTGCAGGTGAGTGACATCAGTGGTGCAGAGGAGCTGATTCCCAGCTCGTTTCCAGCTCCCTGCTCTGCTGCTCTAATTAGCAGACACATCCATGCCTCATTTCAGCCTTCATGCCATGCTTGTTCTTTAAGAGATCCTAAAGCATATGTTCAGCTGCACAGTATGGATTGAAACGAGAGCTGGAGGCATTCCAAAATCCAGGCCTGACCAAATTGTGTCAGGGAAAAAGTCACTGCAAATGAAGTTACAAAGGTAATTAAGCCAAGTGACAACTGGAGCAGTTACTCCACCATAACCTGAAGCTCAGCCACAGATCTGCTCCAGAGAGGACACTCAGCTCCCTGAAACCAAGGACAGAAATTAAATCAACGCCAATGAGGGCAAATTGTCTCAGGAATTGCTGGGATTTGCATTTGTGGTATGGATGTGGGTTTAGACAGATCGTTCTGATCTACCTGCAAATGGGAAATGTGTTTCTTGAATTCCAATTTTATCACTGTTAATGCCAGATCTGTGTAAATTTTCCCAGACTATTCCCAAACAGCCAAGCAGTTCACAACACTGTCAGGCAGAGGGTGGGGTTGTTGGGATGTCCTGTGCAGGGCCAGGAGTTGGACTGGATGATCCTGGTGAGGCCCTTCCCACTCAGGAGATTCTGTGGTTCTTACTAAGACAGTGACTACAGGATTGCTCAGTGGTTACTCATAGCCACTATCAACCCATTAATCCTAAATATTTCCCAGACTGAAGGTCAGGGATTGCTTTCTGTTGTCATTCAAGCATTCAGTTATTTATTATCTCATTGCCGCCAACCATCAATAAATTGGATTTTCTCTTTTGGATGATAATCTCCAAGTTTGCCCTATGAGTCCAATTAGCTGTTTGTAATTAATGACTTGTTGCTGATTGTCAGAGCAATGCCCTTTGTCCTGAGAGGAGTACCTGTGTGCTCCCAGTGCTCCAGGGACACTCCCCTGCTCATTTTGCTGCATTTCAAAACCTGGCAGAAACACTGATACCGTTTTCTGTCCTGGTAAAATTAGAAGTCATGGTCCAGTTGTCAAAGGAAAAATGGGAATCCACGCACAGACCTGTCAGTGTGGGAATTACCTGTGACTGTTGCAGATGACAAGAGTTAATTAATGTTTTTTTCTGAAGGAACTGCCATGGACAGACCCTTTTCACTCCTGACAGATCACTCCAGACTCCAGCTCCTTCGTGGTCTCTTGGAGTCTTCAGCAGCCTCAGCAGCTACAGCTTCAAAGAGAAATTATACATGAAATCAAAAAGGCAATTCAATGCACCTTTGTGAGAGACATTGGCAGGGAAACAGAATTCCAATGACTTGTCCCATGGGATGTGTTAGAGTTCCAAGGATTAAGCACAAAGATGGGCTGAACATCCTCGAGCACCAACCAAACACCTTTGCAGCCCCAACCCCTCCCGGCCAAACCCAGAGATGTGGTTGAGAGATGAAAAATAAGAAGTTGCCCCCGTTGCCATGGCAGCTTTTCTATCAATCTCCTGATCAATGCAGGGAGCCCAATTTCCCCTCACTGCTCATCCTGTCAGCAGTGGCAGCATCTGCTTTTTAACAGCATCCAAATCATTCTGAGAGGTTACATCAAGCACAGGCACCTCTGTGGGTTGTACAGGTAAGGAATGATCACTCCCACCCCCAGAGCCATAAAAAATGTGGGGTTCACTCTGGGTGTGACTGAAGAACATTTTCCACATCATGAACCTACAGCGTTCCCAAACGAGATTTATATTGGTCCTAAAACGTCGCCAGCACCCAGTACATGGGTCTGATTCCAGATAAAGGGGTCTGATTCCAAATAAAGCAGATTCCAGATAAAGGGGTCTAATTCCAACTGATTCCAAAGTCCAACTGAACTAGAGGAGCACAGAGTTTGTACAGGACCCTCTTAACAATTAACAACCCCCAAAGAGCAGCAGAAGGGCTGCTTTCATCATTAGTATTAAATATAAAGAGGAAAACTTTGGATGCAAAAAACGAAAAAAATTCCTTTTAATTTCATAAGTGCTGTTTTCACCTGGATAATTAAAGCCTTAAAAATGTTGGTGCAACTAAAGATTCGATTTGCAAAGGACGCCATTGATTGTCTGGAGAGATTTCCTGCATTTTAAACAAACAAGGTCCAATTTCTGTTGTAATAAAAGTCCCAAGTTTCCGACTTTGCTTCATGTGAAGCCCAACTTGGCATTCACTGATCCAAAAGACATTTATGCATTGCACTTTTTGTCTAAAATAAATTACAGTGAATGATATCCAGTGCTTTTAGGGACAGTTCAACCCCTTTTATCCTGTAAAACCTGCAGGACCAAGCTGCCCGTGCTCATTTTCATTGCAAGAGGTTTGTGGTACCTGAGCATGATCAAATTAACTTCCAGTAAAGTTTTTCAAGTGTAGCTCCCTGGAACACCTTAAAATACAATTTACTTATATGGGCTTTTATTTATGTGACATTTATCTATAAAAATACCATAGAGAACACAAGGCCCCAAAATTACATTTTGTAACAAAGCCAACCACACCTTTTAGTTCAGAATTTTAAAATGCGTAAATTGTCTTTTCAAAATCTCTCCAAAAATACTTCTATGGATATATTGGAGGCTCTAAATTCTGAGTTTCACAATGTCCAATGTTTGATTTAACCCTTTTTACACTGTCTCTTCACTCTTTGAAATAAGAAATTAATGAGGCCTGGGGTCTTTCCCTGTTAAATGCTGGGAATTTGATCACTTTGAAAGCACCTTTAATCACCTTTTCAAAGAAGCTACAGCTGAGATTGGGAGAGGATAGACAAAAATTCAAATAAAAAGAAGCACTAAGAACACCCTTATAATACAAATTTTTTTAAAAAAATGTATTAAAAATATCTTTTGAGAAAAGAAATAACCTAAAAGGGAAGTTTTCAGTTTTAAAAAAGGGAAGATTTCTGAATGAATTTCCAATACAAAATCAAGAATAGCTCTTTACTTAAAACTTGTGGAAATAACTGTTATTAGCATAAATGGCAGTGTGAACACCTCCCAAGCACTGACTCAGCATCCTGTTCACAGAACAGCATCACACTGAATGAACACACCTTCAATCCCTGCAGGCCCAAAATTCCAGCAGCAGGGAATTCAGGGCCAAAAAAGACACATCAAAGGAAAAATTAGGGAGAAATGCTCCAGTTGTTTAAGGGAGGGGCCTTGCACACCCTCCACCAGTTAATGCTGGAAGTGGGCAATACAAAATTCATGAGCAAAGTTGGCAGAGAAGCCTTAAACCCACTGAGGACACGAAGCAACAAAAATAACAAGATGCTGTCTTAACAAGATACCCTTAAATAAAAGGATTTGTCATGGTAATAAAAAATATCAGCAAAAATAGATACAGCTTCAAACTGGAGCCAAAACAAGCAATTCTTCTCAAGCAAAATGAGATCAAGGCAGGCTTGGAAGTAAAGACACACACAATGAGTCTAAATGGCAAAGAGAACAACAAAATGAAAGAAAACAAGGAGATTAGCTCAGGAAAACAATAGGCAAGAAAATAAAACCAGATATAACAACTCTCCTGGGGAAAAGAATATAAAATCCAAACAAAAGGAAGTGCCTTGCCAAGTCCAAACAAAAGACAAAGGATGGAAGAAAAATATGATTACAAAAAGGACTCAAACTATAGACATACCAGGCAGTATTAAATAGCCATCCAGTCAATATAATTCCAAGAGAAAATGTTATTTTGCGGGAATAAATACAAGAACACAGCAGGTCCCACTCTAACAAAAAAAAGTTATCCAGTTCCCATGTCCTTCCCAAACATTTCTAAGGGGATTTGAATGTGCAGCTTTATTTTCCAGGCATTATCATTTGATCTGGGTTCCCATCAATAGCATTACTCACAATGCCTTTGTGTTTTTCCCTGCATTTTGTGACTCAGCCAAAACAGTGGCCGGGGATAATTGACAGGAATCACTCGGAAGGAACATTCCAGACTCTGAAACAGCCAAGCAGAGCAGAGAGATGGGTGCAGACGTTCTGTTCTACCCCTTGTAATGACATTAGAACAAGATTGACTTCATATTTGAGAACAGGTCATTGCTTTTTGTCTGAAACAATTGTGAGAGTTGGTTGCCTGATGTGAAAGTCTGAGTTAAATCTATTGAAATCAATAGGGGAAAAAAAGGGCAAGTGGCATTTTTTGTGTTGATTTCAGAGCTGTGAATGTCTTTCCAACACTTTAGTCATATAGAAATGAGGTTTTTTTGTTGTATTAATATGATTGAAAGTTACACAAGAGCCAAAGAAGCAGCTTAGTTCCAACAAACTTAACCTTGCAAAAATTTTCTCCCTTGCCCTAACCAAAAGTATGTAAAAAATGGCACATAAATGAGTAGAGCTGACCAAAAAATAACTATACTTTGTGTCACTCCTTATAGCTTGAGCAAAGTTTGGTTTTCTTCAATGCTACATCTGAAATATTTTCATAGAATAATAAAGTCACAGAATTGGTGATTTTGGAAAAGGCCTTTAAGGTCATTAGGTGCAACCATCAACCCATGACCACCAGCATGGTCACCACTAAGCCAGGTCCTCAGGTGCTGCATCCATGTTTTTTGAAATTTCCATGGTGACTTCATCACTTCCCTGGACAGCCTGATCCAATTTTTTACAGCCCTTTCCAGAGCCATCCATGGAAACGGCTGCTGCAAACCCTGGCAGAGCATCCGCCCTTGGCTCCTCTCTGGAGCTGGCCCAGCCATTTCTGCTCCTTCCACCCACTCTGTGTGCAAATACTGGGAATTTCTGGGTATTCCTACTGCTGTCTACAATGCAAGAACTGGAAGTATTCAAAACTTCAAGCATTTGCAGGAGTTGAATTGAGGCTTAATAAATAAATTAATAAATAAAAATACCAAACCCAACCAAAAGAACTCCGAGAGCAGATGAAAAGCTCTCTTGAATCTCTATATAGTTCTGAATTTCGACTGCTATTTGGGAGAGAAAAAGGACATAGGTTAGGGAAGGGAGATGATGAATCAATTTTCCCTTTGCTGACCCTGGGATGGGGAAGGAGAAAGTGGAAGGTGCTCTCAGGAATGGGGTTCTGAGAGACACCCTGCCTGCCTCATGCTGAGAGAGGAGTGGGTTGGTTTTAACTGATAATCCTTGTTTAAAATACAAATCCAAAGCTGCTAAGACAGTTTTTTTGGGAGCAATTTATGTGTTTTGATTTTTTTTCTCCTAAGTGGGTATCATTTAAAGCAACTCATAGGGCACAAATTCTGCTGACATCCAACAAATCCATCAATTTAGAATTCAGGAGTTATTTACTCCTCACACACAGTTCTCTCTTTTCTCTTTCTAAATGACACAAAAAACGTACAAAAAAACCTCACCATTCCTTCCTGGATTATTGATTGAGGGGGTTCTGTGTGTGGGAAATGCAGTATTCCAAGTGTGCAATCCACTGGGATTGTCACTGTTCTGCTAGTGGTTGAAAATATATCAATTTTCAAAAGAGCAATGCTACTGAAAGTGTTTTAGGTCATAAAAAGAAACATACACTTATCAGAACTAACATCAGGAAAGAGATAGGGAGTAGCTCAGTTATCTTTGGGGTGATAACAGCAATGGAAAAACAGTATCTGTTTTTGAATTTGAATTTCCAAACTGCATCAGGCATTCTCCATGCACTGGAAAAGCCTCAGGCACTTCTAAATGTGCTGGGTTTGTTCTGTCCCACACTGGTCTCAGAGGCTGAGCTAAAATTAGCCTTTATTTTCTTTTTTTTTTTTTTCCAGTTTAGTTGTTCAGGACCTTTCTCCGTTCTGGTGAGGAAAGGTTTGCAATAGCAAAGTGTTTCAGGGTGCTAAGGGGCACTTTAACCTTCCAGCAGTGCCACATAGAAATCCATAGGAACATCTCCTGCTCCAGACAATTCTCTCCCTGTCTCTTGCAGTAGGAGGTATTGGCAAACAGTCCTGATTTAATAATTATCACTGCCAGACCCTCAATTCTCTCCTCACCTACTTTCTAATTCCATATAATCCATCCCAAGTGCCAAACCCATTTTTCAGTAACAATTTTATTGATAGCACTCAGTCCTAAGTTCTTGCATTGCCCCCAGTTGTAGATCCCACCAACAGCAACTCTCAGTATTTTCATTGACAGCCTCTTTTAAAGGTTGCCTGAAAAAAGGAAATTAAAAACCTGCTGGTTGACCTAACTGGGTACCGAAAGGTTGTCACTGCTGCACCTCCCATGAGCCATTAAGCCACAGAACACCATTTCCTGTTAATCCAAAGGCTCAAATACAGTATTTTGAGCTGAACCTCCTTGAACTGTGTTACAACCAAGCAAATCCCACTGACAGACCCAAACAGACTTGGTCAAATCGTGACCATCAGTTTAACTTCCTCTGTAACCTCTTCTTGTCTATGGAGAGCTGTTTCTCACCCTGGGATTACGAAAAAACTAACACACAACTGCTTGGCCAACACATTTCTTCCTTCTCAAAGCAGCAATTCCTCATTAAATTAACCAAGCATGGAAACAGCCAAAAAAACTGGGAATACAAACAACGGTGGAAGAAAACCTAAAAAACTGTTAAGCAAATTATACTGAAGATTTACTTTTATGATTCTTAATTTTAATGACCATGAGGGTTAAGTTGCAGCCTACCTAAATTTAGTTGTTATTGACGGCACTGAGACAACCTTAAAAAAAAAACAAAACAAAAACAAACAAAAAACAACTCCTTAAGCTGAGCTTCTGCTTTCTGATGATTATTGGGCACTCTCCTCTTGGCATGCACAGCCTTGATTTGTCTGCCTTCCCTGATGCCCTCTCACCTTCAACCCAAAGGCCAAGAGCTGTTGAGCCAGGCCTGAGAACAGGCTGCAATTAAACCCTGACGATGCTCTACCCAGACACAATCCTTCAGGACAAAGAGGAGGCTGCCTCACACCACAGACCACACTCTCCAGTATTAATTCCCAGGAGGACATAACATATCAGTGAACCAGCATAAGAAAAGGAGCTCCCTGTTTGCCATGGAAACAGCTCAAGGGACACATCAGAGAAGAAATTGTTTCAGTGGAGAGGCTGGGGAAAGCTGGCAAGAGCAGAGCCTGGTTTGAAAACTGAAGGTGAGAAAAATGGCATGTTTGGATAAAGTCAATGCAGCAGGGAGGAGATGCCACCTCCCTGAGTATCTCTTGTCTGAAGCACTCCCAGATGCTCAGACCACACAACTGCAGAAGTCAGGAGTGCTGCTTTCATTTGCTGAAACAAAACCGTGTGGTGAGGAATGGTGACTGTGGAGCTGTGAACAGCCGGATCCCAACAGGTTCTTACCCCTGGATTCACCCTGCCCCTCCCCAACAGCACATGAACTTCATAGGCAGAAAAACCATCCCTGACACCAGTGCTGTGTTCAACAAACCTTCACAGGCTTCCAGGCCATCCCACCACGGGGTTATTCAGAGCTCTGATGGGTTTGATCCCCACATCCCTGACGCCGCTGCCTCCTCTCCAGCTGGAGCTGCTGGGCACTGCCACCAAACCCAGTGACTGTTGTCTGTGTACACGAGACCTGGTGAAGGGAATCAGAAGGAAAGAGCATCCCTGCTGTAATTAAATCTGCACAAAACTCCTTTTCTGCAACTGCACTATTCCCACTTGTAGTTAATTATGACATCTCCAGCAATTTCTCCATTGATTTGAAGGAGGGCATTGTGCATTTGGGGTTCTCAATCAATTGTTCTCCTCTCGGTACATTTAACTGCTGCAGAATCTTCTACAGCTATTTTCTTCTTCACAGCTCCTTGAAAAACACCTCAGCCTCCAATTTATTTCCAGTCATTAAAGCAAAATCTTTCGAACGGACAATATGATTTATAAAGTGAGAGAGATACTTTTATGCACTGCTTTATGAATTCTAAGCCTTCAATATTTGTTATAGCTCTTTATTCATTTGGTCTGAAAAGGCAGAAAAAAAAAACCTCAACGCTGAATAAAGAGGAAAATGATTCTCAGGTTTCAAACAATGAGCATATCAAATTAAAAAATCATTTATTTCAGTGCCTCTCCTGCTGCTTTGTCACAACAGCCCACAGTCGTGGAGCCTTCAGCTGGGACATGGATATTCCAGGTCTGTGAGGGAAAAACTGAAAGTGAGAGACTCTGCCAGACCCAAGAGGAATCCACAAACTCTGGAGTGGGACCAAAACTGCAAAGTTCATGTCTTTCCTCATAGATCCCAGACTGCTTTGAGTTGGAAGAGACCTTAAAGCCCATCCAGTCCCACCCCAGCCATGGGCAGGGACACCTTCCAGTATCCCAGGTTGCTCCAAACCCTGTCCAGCCTGGCCTTGGACACTCCCAGGGATCCAGGGGCAGCCACAGCTTCTCTGGGCACCCTGTGCCAGGGTCTCCCCACCCTCCCAGGGAGAAATTTCTCCTAATATCCCATCCAAACCTATACTCTGCCAGTGTGAAGCCGTTCCCTCTTCTCCTGTCATTACATGCTTTTGTCCAAAGTTTCTCTCCATCTTTCTTAAAGCTCCCTTCAGATACTGGAAGGACACAATTAGGACACCCTGAAACCTTCTCCAGGCTGAACAATCCCAATTCTCCCAGCCTTTCCTCATAGCAGAGCTGCTCCACAAGCTCTGATCACCTTGATGCCTCCTCTGGACCGGCTCCAACATCTCCATGACTCTGGAATCAAGGTATTTGACATCTTCAAAATGCTAAACCACATCCACCTTCCCTGGGCACAGGAGGACAGCTGCTTTGGTGCTCAAATCCATCTATTCACTCTGGCTCTTTACAGACCCACATATCCCGTCCACATCCATTTTTCTCCAGAGACTCAGAACAACTTGTTCAGCTGTCACAGAATGGAGCTCTTCATCCTCCCCTCCCAGCTCCTGGGCAGGTGACATTGCTGCTGCAATGAGCCCTATTCCCAATCCAGGAGGTTCTTTCCCATTCATCCTGTCTCCTATTTCTCCCTTTTCATTTCCCAGATAACTCTCACTCATCCTTTTTCATCCATCCACAGTCATGACTTTCCCAGAGTTTTCTATCTAAGCTATTTTAATCTAATCGTTCCTGGGACTGCTGGCTCAGGATGGCTCTGCTTTCAGACCTCATTTATCACATTACCACATGGCAGTTTTACCTGATTTCTGGGAAGTATTCAAATTTTCTCTTTATTGTTTTAAAAATCTATTATGAACCTCTAGACTCCCCTGCATTGTGCAAAGAAAAATAACTATAAAAAGTATGCACTCTCTTTAATACCAATAATTTGTCATCTACTGAGAATTTTCTTCTAGGTATAATAGTAATCTAACTCATTAGCTTTATGCTAAATACAGCAATTTTGCTGTCTCCTACCCAGATATTTCTAATATTAATGATACATCTTAGATAAAGTGATTTAAGAAGTTGTACATACAGTGTGCTTATGCAATGATAATTAATTACCTTGAAGATTGAACTCCAATCTTTCACTTCCAATTATGCTTTCGTATTTCTGATGATCACCCTGCAAGAGTTCTTCTTAAATTCCATAATCCAGTTTGACATTATACCACTACTGACTGGGAGGGAGGAGGAAGGAGTCGTGTGCCTGGGAGCAGGAGGCTGGAGCAGCGGGATGCGATGTGGAAATAGGTTAAGAGGCTCTGCCTTCACAGGGGGTGCTAGGAGAAAAAATATTGTTCTGTTTGTACAACAGCAGTACTTCAGCTGCTGACACGGAGGAAAACAAGGAGACAGCTGCACACAGGCCCAGGGAAGTGGTTTCCTGCTGGCTGGAAGGGCTGAGAGGGATGCAGCAGCTCCAGGCAGGGAATTGCCCTTTGCCACATTCCCACCCTGCACTTCTCCCCCAGGAGCTGCATCAGCAGGGCCAGGAGGGCCATCTGCTCATCTCAAAGCTCCTGCCTTCCTTGGCCAGGTATTTAGAGGCCTCTTGTTCTCCTACATGGTGAGCTGAGTTTGTTTTATCTCTTCCTCACTTCCCAGCTCCTTGGAGAGCGGAGCTGGGAATGCCCCAGCAGCTCTGTCCCTGTTTGGGGAGGTTGAGTACAACACACGCCCTCTCCACAGTCAGAAGCTCCAGGGGTTTGAGGTATTGGCCCTGACACAGTGTGATTCTTATAAAATTATACATTATAACCCATCCCTGGGAGTGTCCAAGGCCAGGCTGGACAGGGCTCGGAGCAACCTGGGACAGTGGGAGGTGTCCCTGCCCATGGCAGGAGTGGGACTGGATGGGCTTTAAGGTCCCTTCCAACCCAAACCATTCTGGGATTATCAAGAAAAATAATGAGACTTGTTGCTCATGGTGTGATTCAAACACAGCTGAAACCAGAATTCTCCCCTTCACCTCCATGGAAAACTGGTCAGGAACATCTGCAGCTCTTCCTTCTTTAATAAAATGTTTGGAGCCCCCAATCCAGAGATGAGTCTGGAGCTGTTTGTTCACATGAAGGTGTTCAGGACACCAACAGAATCCCTGGTCATGGTCATCTTTCCCTCAGTCAGGCAAAATTCCTTTTACAACTTCACAAAATCTAAGGCCATGAGCACCATAGAGAGAAAGTCTCCAAAATACTTGATAACTCTTTCTCCTAAAACAAAAACAAAATAATTTTTTTAAAATTGTATTAATACATCACGTTTAAATTGCCTGAAATTTTTTTTCACACACACAAAATTAAAACCTTCAAGAGCAAATTGCCATAGACTAAAACTCCAAGAAGTATCTGTCTCCAATATCTCTACTACACATATTCTCAATAGTTGAACAAAACCAGGACAATTGCACGATATTCAAAACTTATTCCAGGCTTGACTCAGTGTGTGTATTTACAGCACTACGCATTCTTTTTAAAATCAGCCCATTTTGCATACGAATTAAAATTTTAAAAGCGCTAATAAATGCAGATGATAAGCACTAATCTTAGTCTTCAGCCTCAGCATCACTGGAAGTCTCTCCCTCCTGCCTGAGCACCACATGTTCAGAATAGATCCAATTTTTCCATCTTTTATTTGCATAGGTAGGGATTATTCAGTTTATTCAAGCCAATTATCTCAGCGTGATTCATCATCATGATGCTCCAAAATAAAAGCAATCACGCAAGATTGGTGCAATTAAAAAGGTATTTTTATATTTGGAGAAAAAAGTTACCTGTTGAACTGGGAACTTTTCTCTAAACGACATCAGGGTACTTGTTGAACTGGTGTGCAACACTTTTTCCTCTCCCTGGAGCTCAAATGCAGAGCCCTCTGCTCTGTGCTTTCCCTTGCTAAAATATCTGTAAAAATCAAGTGAAAAGCTCTGGTTTGCTCACAAAACCATTATAAAATGTTATTGGCCCATTTGAATCAATAAAACTCCCCCTATTTTGCAGGAGCACGAAGCAGTGCTCACACTCAGCACTGCCAGGGAAGGAACTGCAGGAATCCGGGGGCAGGGACCCATAAACCACTCCAGAAGGGAAAAGGGAAAAGCTTTCAGTCAATGAGATTTTTCCCAGAGCCTCTCTCAGTCATGCCCTTCCAAGTGCTAATTAAATATTGTCTAATTGACATGCCCAGCTTCTCTGGGCATCCTATCCCACTGTTTCATCACTCCCTGTAAAGAATTCCTCCCTAATATTTAAGCTAAACCTGTTCCTTTAAAATCATCATTTGTATCAATAGTCCCTCTCCCTCCTTTTCACAAACCTCCTTAAGGTACTGAAAGGATTAAAATCTTGCACAAATAATCTTAAGACTCAACTGATTTCTACCAAACTCTGATTAGAGTATAAGGAAATAGTGATAAAGTAATTACAGAAATTAGGGATAGTGACTTTTAGAGCTTGTGGCCTTTGAAATTCACCTCATCTTTCTTCTTAGGGATTGTATAGAACAGAATATTTCATACATTAATCTGATCCAGCTGCCTGATCAGTTCAGGGCTGACCAAAAGTTAAAGTAAGGGCATTGTCCAAATGCTTTTTAAACACTTGTGAGTATCCACCACCTTTATGGGAAGCCTGCTCCAGCATTTATTCATCCTCTCACTAAAGAAATGCTTCCTAATGTCATTCTAAACCTCCCAGCAGAGTTTTGAACCATTCCCACAATTCCTATCACTGGATCCCAGGGGGAAATGTCACCTCAGGTGTATTTGCACATATATAAACACCTACACATGTATTTACTCTGCTGCTGCAGAGTAGCTCTGCATTCTTCACAAAAAAAGCCTTTGCAAGTGCAAAAGTCACAGAGAGGGCCAGAAACCTCTAAGCTGTAAACAGAATAAGAAAATTCATTGCTTCAGTTTCTCTTTGATTTGCAGGGAAAGCAATTTGTGGAGGCAGTGGGNGTCCCTTCCAACCCAAACCATTCTGGGATTATCAAGAAAAATAATGAGACTTGTTGCTCATGGTGTGATTCAAACACAGCTGAAACCAGAATTCTCCCCTTCACCTCCATGGAAAACTGGTCAGGAACATCTGCAGCTCTTCCTTCTTTAATAAAACATTTGGACCCCCCAATCCAGAGTTGAGTCTGGAGTTCTTTGTTCACATGGAGGTGTTTAGGACACCAACAGAATCCCTGGTCATGGTCATCTTTCCCTCAGTCAGGCAAAATTCCTTTTACAACTTTAATTCCTTTTCATTCTTTAAGGCCAGGAGCACCATAGAGACAAGAAAAACATCTTCAAAATAGTTGAAAACTCTTTTTCCTAAAACAAAAACAAAATAAATCTTAAAAAATTGTGTTAATATGTCATGTTTAAATTGCCTGAATTTTTTTTTCACATACACAAAATTAAAACCTTCAAGAGTGAATTGCCATAGACTAAAACTCCAAGAAGTATCTGTCTCCAATATCTCTACTACACATATTCTCAATAGTTGAACAAAACCAGGACAATTGCACGATATTCAAAACTTATTCCAGGCTTGACTCAGTGTGTGTATTTACAGCACTACGCATTCTTTTTAAAATCAGCCCATTTTGCATACGAATTAAAATTTTAAAAGCGCTAATAAATGCAGATGATAAGCACTAATCTTAGTCTTCAGCCTCAGCATCACTGGAAGTCTCTCCCTCCTGCCTGAGCACCACATGTTCAGAATAGATCCAATTTTTCCATCTTTTATTTGCATAGGTAGGGATTATTCAGTTTATTCAAGCCAATTATCTCAGCGTGATTCATCATCATGATGCTCCAAAATAAAAGCAATCACGCAAGATTGGTGCAATTAAAAAGGTATTTTTATATTTGGAGAAAAAAGTTACCTGTTGAACTGGGAACTTTTCTCTAAACGACATCAGGGTACTTGTTGAACTGGTGTGCAACACTTTTTCCTCTCCCTGGAGCTCAACTGCAGAGCCCTCTGCTCTGTGCTTTCCCTTGCTCAAATATCTGTAAAAATCAAGTGAAAAGCTCTGGTTTGCTCACTAAGCCATTATAAAATGTTATTGGCCCATTTGAATCAATAAAACTCCCCCTATTTTGCAGGAGCACGAAGCAGTGCTCACACTCAGCACTGCCAGGGAAGGAACTGCAGGAATCCAGGGGCAGGGACCCATAAACCACTCCAGAAGGGAAAAGGGAAAAGCTTTCAGTCAATGAGATTTTTCCCAGAGCCTCTCTCAGTCATGCCCTTCCAACTGCTAATTAAATATTGTCTAATTGACATGCCCAGCTTCTCTGGGCATCCTATCCCACTGTTTCATCACTCCCTGTAAAGAATTCCTCCCTAATATTTAAGCTAAACCTGTTCCTTTAAAATCATCATTTGTATCAATAGTCCCTCTCCCTCCTTTTCACAAACCTCCTTAAGGTACTGAAAGGATTAAAATCTTGCACAAATAATCTTAAGACTCAACTGATTTCTACCAAACTCTGATCAGAGTATAAGGAAATAGTGATAAAGTAATTACAGAAATTAGGGATAGTGACTTTTAGAGCTTGTGGTCGTTGAAATTCACCTCATCTTTCTTCTTAGGGATTGTATAGAACAGAATATTTCATACATTAATCTGATCCAGCTGCCTGATCAGTTCAGGGCTGACCAAAAGTTAAAGTAAGGGCATTGTCCAAATGCTTTTTAAACACTTGTGAGTATCCACCACCTTTATGGGAAGCCTGCTCCAGCATTTATTCATCCTCTCACTAAAGAAATGCTTCCTAATGTCATTCTAAACCTCCCAGCAGAGTTTTGAACCATTCCCACAATTCCTATCACTGGATCCCAGGGGGAAATGTCACCTCAGGTGTATTTGCACATATATAAACACCTACACATGTATTTACTCTGCTGCTGCAGAGTAGCTCTGCATTCTTCACAAAAAAAGCCTTTGCAAGTGCAAAAGTCACAGAGAGGGCCAGAAACCTCTAAGCTGTAAACAGAATAAGAAAATTCATTGCTTCAGTTTCTCTTTGATTTGCAGGGAAAGCAATTTGTGGAGGCAGTGGGCAGAAGGAAATGCAGAGAGGAGCCTGCACCAGCAGGAACAGGAGCCTCTGCCTACAGAGCAGCACAGCCAGCACAAAACCCAGCAGCTTCTGTCAAATTCCGAGTGGCAAACACATTTCTAAGCCCAGACAATGTGCTTCAAACAGGAATTGATGTTCTGCTTACAGTGAAACGAGGCTGTCGCCAAACCAAACTGCAGCTGCGTCATCTTGAACTACCTGAAACATTCAGATATCTGATTTTTTTTTCCAAGTGTCTCTCCACCTTTGATCTCGGCAGAATCTGAAACTCATTATTGTTCCCACAAATGACTCGCTGTGTTCGTTTCTTCTTTAAAAGCCCTGTTTTCTAACAGACCTGAAAGAACTTTTAAAAGAGGATGAAAGCCCAGGTTTTGCAGAGGGCAGGATGCTCTGCCTGGAACGTGGTAAAGCAGCTCCAACAATGCCCTATTTGCAAGGCTACAGGGGCAGGCTGAAAGGGGCATCATGTGCTGGTTTTGGTGCTGAATTATCCTAAAACCCCTCTGGCACCCCCACCTCAAATCCACATCCTGAGAGTGAGGAAAAGATTTTATAGCAGAGAAGGTCCTGAAACTTTTACAGTCAAACATTTCACCCTACAGAAGTCCAGTCCACTTTCCATGGGTGGGTTCTTTTAACATATTCCTCCTCCTTGGAGTGTGTGGAGATTCCTCCCCCGGATTTTGGGGATGCCCATGAAGGATATCCCTCAAGGTATAGTCCTTAATCTGGGTGAGTTACTCAATTTCTAATAATTGTGGGGTTTTTCTAACTTTAATATAATTGTTTTAATACTGCTTTGATTTAGTGCAGTATCCTATCTTATACTATAATAATAGTTTTAGCTTTCATACTGTGTGGTAAATAATTCTGATTAAGTCCTTTTGATCTAATCATTTATCATAATAAATAATTCCAAGAAGTTTAAAAAGTAAGGGGCTCCTTTTCTTCCCCTCTTGACTCAATGGAAGCTTCTTTAATAACCTTGGTGTGACTTTCCCACTGCCACCTGTGGCACACATGGGAATTTACTGCTCTGGAATGCACAGGGATGCTGCTCCAGTGGGAATTCACTGCTCTGGAATGCACAGGGATGCTGCTCCAGTGGGAATTCACTGCTCTGGAATGCACAGGGATGCTGCTCCAGTGGGAATTTGCTGCTCTGGAATGCACAGGGATGCTGATCCTGTGCTCTGATGCTGCACCTTGCACAAACACTTTTCCTCTTAAAACAGCCAAGTGCTTCAGCAGTGAGTTAATTAACAAACCACTCCAGTCATCCCTCGTGGCATACACACAGTCTGGGGCCTGTTTTGATGTCTGTTTGGCCTTTTTTTTGAGGGCACAGGTGGCAGAAAGGGGGGTTCAGGACATTCCTGTGTGGCAGCTTGTGCCCTTGGCCTGTGTCACTCTCAGAGCTGGAAGTCCTGGGGGAATCCAAGGAGATTCATAAAATGGTTTGGGTTGGAAAGGACCTTAAAGTTCATCCAGAGCCACTCCCTGCCATGGCAGGGACACCTCCCACTATCCCAGGCTGCTCCAAGGCCCATCCAGCCTGGCCTTGGACACTTCCAGGGATCCAGGGGCAGCCACAGCTTCTCTGGGCATCTCCCAGTGTTGGCTTGTATCTCATCATCATCCTTCACCAGTACTTGAAGAATTTGCCAATACAGACCAAATATATTATTTAAAATTACAGATTCATAATAAAAAAAAACAAAAACAAAACCACCTTTTTCTCCCTGAAGCTTCCCTAGGATTTCATATGAGAATCAATTTATAATGTCCTTAATTGCTATTTGTACTATTTGTTCAGCCTCAGATTCCAAAGTGCTCTAAGGAGGAACAAATCCAATGGAAATCAATGCCATGGATATGCTCTTTAAGCAGCAGCTGAGGCAGAACTCTCCAGAGGGAGAGGAGCCATTGGCTTTTCTTACTTGCCAGTGTCAGGGGAGGAAAAACATCCAAAAATCCATAAAGACTTCCAGGTTTTCAGTCTTGGACAAGGTCTAACTCACAGTCACTTCTTGGTGTAGCAGCTCAGGGGAGGTTGAACTTGCCTTTACATCCTTCTGTGGCAAAGAACATGAGATACATCCTGAAAAGGAGGAATTTTTCCCTGTAAAGAGCCATGAAGGAATTCTCACAAAGGTCCTGCTGCAGGTTGGGTGAGCCCACGAATGCCTTGATCACCACAGGACAAGAATGCAAAAACATCATCCCTTGCTTGGGCTCTTGGGATTCTCCTTCACCTCCCCCAGGCTGAGTAAGAAAAAAAATTTAAAAATTCATGTTTTGGCTTCCCTTCTCCCCCCTCCTTACCTTGTTTGTTCTTTAGAGCTGCAGAGAAAATGAAGCTCCTTCATTATTTACTGCCACCTAAAATTTTTGATCACAGTCAAAGTCAGACACACACATTACAGGGTTCCAGATTCCATGATCCAACAGGAAAGTTAACAGCAGGAACTTCACTCTGTGTTGGATTCACGTGTAACCATATGGACACACTCAGGTTTTCTCTGCCACACTGAAGAATCAGCTTGTCAGACGATTTTAGTCAAGGTTAAAGATGACAGGAGTTTATCATTACTGTTTTTCCTATCCTGGAATGCACAATTCCCTGAAGATGCTCAGAGTAACAGGCCAGAACCCTCTGCTTCCCAAAGTCCTGCTCAGTTCAACATCAGGTTCACAATAAGAAATTGCTTAGCAGCAATTCCTTATGAAGAATTAAAATATATAAATTTATTTTTCTCTCTCCTGTGTTTGTCACTACAGCAAGCAGGGAAGTCGGAGATATTTTTCCAATTAATAAATTCCCCCAGTTTTGGTCAAACAATTTCAACTCCATGAACTTCTCACTGCTCCCTTTAGAGCCTCCTGAGAGTTTCCTGTTCCAGCCTGGAAAATGGTGTCTGATTTCTCATTTATTCCTCCCAATAAAAGCTCAGGTCTCTCTCACATCCCACCATACACAATTTGTTCTGTATTCCACTGGCCAGATGATTTTTTTTTCCCCAATTCCACTGGCACAAAATCCATCACCTTGGGAAGGAGTGGAAGGTTCTGCTCCAGCCTGGGGTGTTTTATCTCACCCTTTCGCCTCCAGAAATTCCCTCCTCTGGGACACCTTTTCCAGGCCCACAGATCCTGATGAGATTGGTGCAGTCATCTCAGCCCTGGAATTGCCATTTCTGTCACTGAATCTCCAGATTTCGGGAATTGTAGGACTGTAAACAAAGAAAATTAAAAACCAAAATGGAATATAAATAAATTTGTGCATCTCTAGACATAAATTTTTTTCTTATTGCTCTGCTGGAAAGAGCTCAAAATTACATTGCAATCTTGAAGATTTAGAGTGAAACCTCAAAAATAAAAGTTTTTTCTTTCCTTTACAAGTTTTCTTTTTAAAACAACCCCAACTTTACCTGGAGAAATCCAGCTGCAACCCCAACAGCTCAAACCTTGCACCCCCAATGGAGTTTTTCACAATTATTTCTCCTTGTCCCTGTGAACAATCAAGGATCATTTAAAAATATTAAATTTAGAAATAATCATGTTTGCTGAAAAGCTGAATACAACAACCCCACCTCTGCAACCAAACATGATAAAGTAACTTTTCATTAAAAGAACAAATACATTAATTACTGTTTTCAGCTTTATTTTTCTATTTTTCAGAGCCTTCCCTAAAATCTCCTCACCTTGAGGAGTTTGTACTGAGAATTATTGTTTTAAAATCTATCACAGAAAATTAGTTATTATCACTTTTTCTTAATAAAATCTAAAAGAAATGCAAAGTACTTTAATATTTAGGTTTTTTTCTTCCTGACACGTGCCTGAAATACTATCACCAAAACCATGTGCAAAAGATAAATGCATTCCAAAAATCTTACAGCAAGGACAAGCATCTGAAAAGCATCTTAAAATTCCCCTCACAGTTTTAACTTGTTATTTTTGCTTTTACAGTGATTTTAAAAGAAAGGCAATACAACAGTGGCTGCTTTTAAATCAGCTTTTAATAGCACGAGGCAGAGGACAAGTCCTTGCAGACACTGCCAGTGGTTTTCTTTACATTTTATTTTAATAGTCTTCTTTGCATTTAAGTTTTAGCTGCCGCTGGATATGAGCACAGGTTTTGTAACTTTTAAGTATGAAATAAATATATTTATAAATAGTGACAGAGTTAATAGTAATAAATTAAGGTTAAAGCTGTTAATATGGTTTCAGAAATCACTTCCCTTGTGACTTTAGCACAGGAAGGACAGGGGATGCCTTCCCAATTTTTCAGTGGCTGCCAATATGGTTTGCAATAATTATGGCATTTATTGATTATTTATTTCTTGGTTCCTCATGGCAGAGCTTGGTGAAAAGCAGCCACTGAACCAGTGCCTGGTGGACCAATATCCCTGCTCCAATAATGCCAAACCACAGGAATTAGTCTGGATCCAGTAATTTGCCTCAGGAATTACCTGACCTCTGCCTTTCCACCCCCTGTTTCAGGAGAATTCCATTTAAAATCCTCTTAATTGCCTGGACGAGGTGAGGATCTCATCTGAAATCAATTCCTTCGCTTTCCCCTTCCGTGTTTCTAATATTGTTGCTGAGGTATCAGGACAATTTCAAACAATTATCTTTTAATTAACGCTGATTTCCAGTGGAAGTCATGCACAGCCGCTCAACGACTTCCCCATTAGAGCCCAAATAAGTTCCCTGTGATTATCTGGAGACTCAAAAGCAGCAACGATGAGACTTGGGTGTCGTCTTTGTTGAGTTCTTCACAAAAAGATCTCAGCCAGGCTCTCTGAGCCACAGAAATAAGGGAAATTAGGACAGACAGCAAAAAAAAACCACAACCAAACTAGAATTCACCATTGCCTAAAACAGCTGCTTTAAATTTGTTTTCTCATTTTCAGTGGGTAATAACAGCATTTTGCAGGATGAAAAAATACAGTTAAATATTTCAGTTCTCTTTGGAAATATCCATCTAAAGGGTGCTGCTTATGGTTTGATTTCCATTTCCTAGGAGTTTTTCAGAGGATTTACCTGTTCAATACCTTCTTTTTTGTATCTTTTTTGTATTTTTTTTTGCATATCATCTGTTGGGGCCCAAAGCACAGAGAGGTTCCTCACTGAGGCAGAGCTGGGACAAACGTGGCGAGATCCTCAAAAATGGGAGTCTGGAATGATGAGTGGCCCCAAAAAGACCTTGCTGCAGCACAGGACACATCAAGCCAGATTCTCTGAACATCACTCAAAAAAAAAAAAAAAAAATCAGAAAACACTCCTAGAAATTCTTTTCCTACCTCCTGTGGGTGCAGCAAGTCCTCTCTCCCCAACAGGCACAGCCATTCCCAGCAGCAGCTCCTCACAAATCACAATTTCCAGCCCCAAATCCCACTGTTTTGCTCCTCTAAAGTGTTTTTAACCAGGAATCCCAAAGCATTTTAAAGTTTTCCTTTATGAATTACTTTGATATCTCTCCATTCACTTCATGGATGCAGAGGTTCACCAGTGCTGAGATTCACTGGGAATGAAAAGCAAATATCCTAATTAGTCACCTAGACCACTAATCACTCGATTATCTGCATTTCCTGAAGCCAAAATAATTTAATTTCAAGTTTTGGGGGTATTTGAATTAGGAGGGAGTTATGACAGGAAGAACATACATTTTCCTAGAAAAGCTTTTTATTTGGAATACAATGAAAAACCTCAGTTTCTTACCCACTGTTTTTGACATCCTGAATTATGGAAGTGCTTTTGCACCCAAAAGGAAGAACATTTCTGTTGCTCCTGGACCAAAATTGCCTGTAAACAGTAAGTTTTGCAGAAACAGAGCAGAGCTCTAGGGAATGGGGTTTTGAGGGATCAGGCATCGTTCCTGAAGGGAATGTCACTGGCAGCAGCATGCCAATGTTTGGTGTAGTGTTTGGCACAAAGACGGAGCATATGGTATTTAATGCAAGCAAATTAAACAGCTCTTACAGTCAACTGGAGACACATCCTGCTGCAGCAATCCCAAATCCAGCCTGAGCTACTTCCATCAGGACTGGCACCTGTAGGAATTTGGTTGAGCATGGTCCAAGCAAAGTGCATTGTTTAATTTCTTACAGGTGCACAGAAATTACAGATTCCAGGTAAAATTTGCACTGAATATTTCAGTAATTCAGAGTTTTCCCCTTTCTGTACCCAATCTCCAGAACCTCAGGCTGGCTATCCCCAGCTGTCCCCTGTCCTGCCATCAGTGAAATTTCTATTCTTTGTTTAATCCCAGTTCAACAGCTTTAAATCACTCTCACTCAAATGTACCAGGAAGAACCTGCAGAGCAGATCTGGCAATCCCAAGCCAAGGCTGCCAAAGAGAAGTTTAGGAGAGAGTTGGAACTCGATGATCTCTGAGGTTCCTTCCAACCCAAACCATTCCAGGATTAATAAAGCCTCCCCCATCTGGACTTCCAAGTCCAGGTTGTGCCTTGAGTTCCCAGGATGATCCAGTCCTGCTGGAATCTCTTGGGTGTCCAAGCAATCCAGGCTCCACACCTGGGGAGGATTTTCCACACCCTGAGCACCTCCAAAACTTCAGATATGGATCGTTTGCACCAACCACAGCTCAGCTTTTTGCTTTCAACATCATCCCCATCCTGCAGCTTCCTCTCTTCCCCCACTGAAACAAAAAAAATTCTTTATCCTGGAATTTTAAGCCTCTGGATTTCTTTCACCTCGTTATTCCAATTCCACCTTGCTAAAATCTGCCTGCAGAGAAAACAACCCAAATTACATTTCCTGTGTGATGATATTGTAATCACTGAACCTTCAGTTCCACTATCAGATTTGGATCGTTTTCCAGGATGAAACCCAAAAAAATCTCTGCTCAATAAACTGAACAGGGAGATCATTTTGCTTCACCTCTAGAAACACTTGAAGTGATTCTGAAAGTCTTGCTGCACTCATTGCCAATGAAGTAAAGCAACCAAAATCAATGGCTCTGACTTGTAACACAAAATTCAAACATCTCTATTGACTAAAATTCTCTCTTCCCTTGCCCTGCCCTCCAGACCCATCAACACCCAACCCACTTGTGGAAATTTATATTACAACATTCCTTTTAACTCATCCTTGATGTAAAAAGCTGTTACACATTCCAATTTGTAGAGTAGTTGGGTTTAATTATTTTAAAATTGGAGGAAAATTTATATTACAATGTTCCTTTTAATTCATCTTTGATTTAACAAGCTAAGTTACATATTCCAATCTGTAGAGAAGTTGTCTTTTATTATCTTAGAGCCAAGTTTTTACCTTCACATATTTCATCCCGTAGGTTTTCCAGTAGGAATGAGGGATTTATTTCCATACTTCAGCTTAAAAGAGAGATGTTATGAACCATAGTCTCAGAATCAGTGTCAAAATGTTTCAGCTATTTTTATGCTAAACATCATCTCTATGGAAACACCACAGTTAAATTTCATATGAATTTTCATAGATTTTTCTTGTAGTACAGACCACGATAAGAGTCCAGACTGGGTTTAATGGGAAAAAAATAGGATTTTAGATGTCTGCACTGACTTACCAGATATCTTAGTCATAACTATTTTATCTCTCTGCCTTTATTTAACCACACCCAGACAAGTCACTCCCATCACGTTGTCATACACCAGTAAGAATTGTGACAAAATGTAGAAAACACATTGAAATGCCCTTAAAATTAAAACACCAGCCAGGTCCAGGTTTTTCCAGAAAAATTCTGACTTTTGGCCCTTAATTTTACAGAATAATTTGTATCTCAAGCCTTTGCTCCCATGGAGCACAGGGGAAAGAGGTGAGCTCAGCATCTCTGGCCCATCCTGGGGGAATTTCTATTTTTCCATAATAATCAGTGCCTTCCCTCCCCTGATTGAATCACTGGGAATGTTCTGCAGTGCCAGTCAGCACCTCTGTGTCAGAACTAACTGCAAATCAAATCAGCACTGCAAGTGTGCTCAAGATGAGAAAGATCTGCCCAGTTTTTTTGCTGCCAAGATCAAAATCCCATCAGTGACAGCAAAAGTGCTGCAGTTTGCTAAAGGCACCATATCAGCAGTGTGAGTGCTGGGGAATGGAATTAACAAGACTTAAAAATAAAGAAAAATATAGAAATAGGTGGGGATTGAAAGGAGAAAAAAGAAATCTTGGTCTGCTAATTTATAAATATATCAATTGTTCTGAAAATGTTGGCACTTGGTGTAAGAATAGGAGGTTTTTGGGTAGAAAAGGCTTTGGACAACAAAGCAACAGAACCCAAATATTCATTAAAAAAATAGAAAGAATTTTCACTCTTGCTAGATGGTTGTTATAAGTTAATGAGCGTCTAAAGAAAGCAATGACTCTAAATATTATTATATCACTGTATGGACCATCAGACTTTACACATTGAGAGAAAGCAAACAGCTCAATAAAGACAAAGTTCTAACAATTTTTCTGTCACAAGCACCAGTAAATTCCACAGAAACTCCTTTTCTTTGCTAATAAATCATGTTAGTAGAAAGAACCTAAAAAATCCCATTCTCTACCTGAAAACTTTCTGCTTTGATATTTCTTGTCGCTCGATGAACAACATTTATATCAAGGATCAGCAATCCTGACAAAAACAGAGAAGTGCATTTTAAATCATAATCCAAACTGTAAAAACTGATTGCAAAGCCTGCATTTCTGCAGAACAGCATCCCCACATGCTGAGCAAGCCTGGAAAAAAGAAGGGGAGGAAAGGCAGGATTTTGTTAATATTTAATGGATTTTTTTTTATCTTGTTCTCACATGGGGTATCCCAGTAGCGGTTCCTAAGGATTGGAGTTGTTTGATAGGAACCATCCATCAAGTTAATTACTGAAAGCACCTTGCTCTCAAGGCTGTGCCAGGGTGTGCTGGAAGGAGCCCCAAGTGAGGGTGGCACAGCCTGTGACAAAGCATCACCTTCACCTGACACTGTCACCCCGAGGGCACAGAGCGTTTCCTGCCTAAAATTCAGAATTATGTACTTTTACTGTTGTTACCAGATTTAAAAAAAAGCCAACAAACAGGTAGAAAAGCACTCCAGCTCATCCACAAATCTTGTACTTACATAAACTACATGCTCTGGCAAATATTTCATGCAGTTTGGGGGTTTGTCTCATATTAAAAAGCACATCTCCTCCCTCCAGGACTATTCTTTGGAGGTGTTATTTTTGAAATCTCTGTTACTACTCACCTCAAACGACACCTACACACCCAGCTCATGCAAGGAGCCTGGTGACATAAGATTACAACATTTGCATACAAGGCTTCTCATGTATAATTTATAAGAACTGTGGTTTCTGCTATTTTTTGCCTCCTTGGACGCTCGGCAAGGAGCTCAGTTCCAGCTAATCCTTTCATCTTTTTCCAATCTAGATTGTGAAGGTCAAAGCAAATGCAATATTCCTTCTCTAAAACCAGCCAAGGTCAGACTTTGAATTGGATGAGCAAAATTTCCCTCAGGAGGACCAAGTGGGAGGCAGCAATCAGTTCACCTCCCCAAACGAGCCCTGCCTAATTACTGAGCCCTTCCACACTGAAATGCCTGTGGTGGAAGAGAAAACACTTGTGCCATAATTTCTTCCAGGCTCAAGGGCAAAGTTGAGGTCCCACATGATGAGACCTTTCCTTGAAGCTGCAGCCTCCATGATTTGAAGCACGGGCTGGATATGCAAGAAAACTCCTCATCTTGCCTTTATTTGATCACATTTTCCCCCAAAAATTGCTTTCTCCCCACCCATGGGTCATTTGTGCATCAGGACTTTGGGTATAATTCAATATTAAAGATCTTAATGGTTTCTTCAGAGGGAACAGTGTCCTCCCTGCTCATCTTCTCTTGCTCAGAGCTGGGAGAAGTGAAGGAGCAAAGTATTGAACATTTCAAAATTTTACTCCAATTGCTGCTTTCAATTTTCAGTCTGTGGATACCAAGGGACATATGGAAAAGAGAAGGGAAGAAGCCCTTTGGACTGCTTGGAATTATATTTCTTTTTCCTCTTCAAATACAATTTAAAGGAACAGGATTCAGCTATTGAGCATGGACGGGTCTGAGGGAATCCTAAAAAGCCATCCCTCCTGCCACATGTCCAGGACTCCTCTATTTTGTGTGCCTTAAAAGTTCTTAACATTGTTCATAGTAGAAAAGTTTTTGCCAAGTTTCTTGCACAAAATATTTCAGAAGCAAACAGAGTTTAGAGAAACATTTGTCATTCCCACTAAAGTCTTTTTCCCCTGTTTTCATTTATTTTTAAATTCTGTACAGGATAAATAATTTCTAAGCATCCCAAACACATCCATAAAGCAAAAGGGAAATTTTGGGGGTTTTTATTTATTTTTTTTTTTAAGATAGGTGTTCTCAAGAGAGCATTTGTACAAACTGTTGTTAGACATGGTGGTGTAGGAGGACTGGAAGAAGGTTTCTATTTGGAAATACACTTTGCATATCAGCAATGAATAAAACATAGCCCTTTGTGTGCACATTATATCATGTAGCATGACTAATCTTGGAATACATTCTGGCTCCTCTAAATTCCAAAAAAATTAGCGGATTAGCTCGAGTTGCCATTAATAAAAGATAGACTGTCACCTTAAGATTCAGTTAAAATGAAATAAAACACGGAGGCTGCTGAAGGCTGTTCCTGTTGGCTGCCCAGCCCGTCAGGATTAATAACTTCTGTAAACTTGGTGCCTTCATGCCACCAGGCTTGGGTGTTTTTTTACATTATCATTTACCATTATCTTTGTTGGTAGGCTAAGAAAAAAGACCATCAGACCTTCTTGAAAACTTTTTAAAACTCGTTAAATAATAATAATACTGGGCTAAAAAGGATCACTTTGAAAGGGTATAGGCTTAGATCTTTCTTTTCTGATTGGAAAGTAGGACAGGCTGCAGTTAAAGGCCAGGTTGGATGGAGCTTTGGGCAATCTGGACTAGGGGAAGGTGTCCCTGCCCATGGCAGGGGGTGGAATGAGAGGGTTTTAAGGTCCCTCCCAACCTAAACCTGTGATTCCATAAGCCACAGCTCTGCTTTAGGCTCTGCAAAGGCTGAATATTTCACTCAAATCAGTTTGCAAACCCCCTGAGCAGGGACAGGAATTTCCATGACACAGAGTCCTCCTGCTCCTCAGGACCTGGGGCACGAGAGCCCAGGCTGGAGGAGCAGCATCCAGTCCAATATGAGCAACATGAATACGGAGAACTCTGCTCTCCCTGGGAAGTGGAGGAAGCACCTGGCATGTACCAGTGCAAATATTGCAGTTTAGTTGCCAAGCAACCTCCTTATGCTCCGAAATTCCTGTTCAAGTAGCAATAAAACCACTTGTTCAGAGGGACCGGGAAACAAAAACAAGTTGTGGCTGTGCCATCCTGGTTTGCTCAGCAAAGTGCAGGAGAAGCAGAATCACAGCCCAAACCAAGGCTGATCTGAACATAAAAAACAGAAATCACATTTTGAACTTCAAGGTGCCAAACAGACATTTTCCTCACCACACAAACAAGGGAAGGGCTGGAGGGATCAGTGCTCCAAAGCCCACTTTGGGAAGGGGAGTTGCTCCCAACAGGACTCACCTCCTCTCCAGCAGAACAGGTCATCCTGATGAGCTTCAAAATATTATTTTGCTCTCAATTCTAGGGCAGAAAGTGCAGGAATTAGGAGCAGCAGTGATCAAAGATGACTGCAAACAGTCAAATATTCACAGAGGTGTTTCTAATCACAGAATGGTCTGAGTAGGAAGGGACATTAAAAACCATCCAGTGCCACCCTGGGCAGGGACACCTTTCACTATCCCAGGCCTGTCCAGCTTGGCTTTGGACAATTCCAGGGATCCAGGGGCAGCCACAGCTTCTCTGGGCACCCTGTGCCAGGGCCTCCCCACCCTCCCAGGGAACAATTCCTTCCCAATTTCCCATCTGACCCCGCCCCTCTGGCAGTTTGAAGGCATCACCCCTTGTCCTGTCACTCCATCCCTTGCAAAGGTTCCCTCTCCATCCTGGCAGCTGCTTCAGGCACTGGAAGGTCAGAACTTCTCTTTTCCAGGCTTGGAGCAACCTGGGATAGTGGAAAGTGTCCCTGCCCATGGGAAGGGGTGGAATGGATGATCTTTAATATTTCCAACCCAAACTATTCCAAGAAAGAATCACAAGTAATTATTCCTCCTCAGGGTTTTATTGAGCATTTTCTCCATGGGGAAAAGAGAGTTGTTGCTATTTCTGTCCATGTGTATCACCCTCCCAACTAATCCTTGTGTGATTGTAACTTGAATTTATATATGGAAAACATATTTGGCATTAACCTGCATTTGCTTCATGGCACAAGTTCTCTCTTATGCTCCCCACCACCATCTGCTTCAAGCCAAACAAAAATCATCAAGGATTTCAAAAATCACAAATGTCTCCACAACATCTGAAACCATATGGCACAATTAGATTTCTTGTCAGCTCCTTACTCCACGTGTCTCTAGGCTGACAATCAGCCTTGGAAAACATGGAGCAAAGCAAATGCTGTACAAAGAGAGCACATAATTAATAATTATTAACATCATTATATTATTATTAAAAACAATGCCATTGCATTAATAATAAAAACATTAATAGTGTTATACTATTCTTCACATTTCAAGGAAACCATGAAAAAGAAAATAGACTGACAGTTTTTCCAGACAACACAAATTAGGAAAATAAAATCCCCTTGATAATTTAATAGGTCAGCAAGATATTGGTTATTTCTATTTATTTGTTCTAATTGGTGGAGATTCAGGACTTTACAAAAAGAGGTGACAGTAAAGGTGAAAAGAGGTTTGGATGAAATCTTTCTATAACAGCATTAAGTTTTTGAGGAATAAATAAATCTTTATCCAATGCTATGTTAAGAACAACCAAACAGCAAATAATGTAAAAATCAATGGAAATTTGGTGCAGGCAGCCTGGTTGAGAAATCTGCTTTTTTTTTCATATATAAAAAAGGTCACTTAATATTTCCCAGCATTTCATAAACACAGAAGGTCTGAAAACAGAGAAAGGGGAAATCACATTTCAGATGTGGTGATGTTTGCAGGGACACCCAAGAGCAATACCAAGAATTCTGCTTCCGTTTTCACAATTTGCATCTCTCTGTGGCATCAATTCCATAAGTGAGCTCTGCACACACAGTAGTTATTCAGATTCTGGGACAGGGATAACAAAACACACACAGCAGTTACTCAAACCCTGGGATAGGGATTGAAAAGGTCCAAAATGACAGGTTAAAAAACCCAAAACAACCAACAGACCAAACTTAGCAAAGCACTGAGATTCTGTAAGTCATTAATCAAAATTAAAGAGCAGATTAAATAAGTTCTTAAATTAAATCTGCTTTAAATTGGGCTAAAACACCTCAGTCTGCTGAAGCAGTTTGGAGCCTTTTAGGTCCAGACCCACACTTAGACAGGATTTTAGCCAGAGAAGGAAAATAAGACATGGAAATCCTCCAGGAAAACAAACAACTTCATGGTTGCCCATTTTGCTGTCTGGATCCTTCATTCTTCATGATCTAATCAAATGTTTATCTTGACATCACCTGGTAAAATTGAACTTAACCAAGGCCTAAACCAATTTAAATGTCAATTCCTTTGATTTAGCAGAGGGAGCAGATGCATGAGAAAGCAGAAATATCACATCCCCTCCACCTCAGAGCCACGTTTAAAGCCACAAATACAATTTTTTCTGTGTGCTTAAGAGCTGATGCAAAGCTCAGGTCTTTCCTGCCATCCAAAGGAGGTCCAGTCCTTCCTGGGGATCCCATCTGCGTACTTGGATTATCTGCTGACCCACCTGCAGCATCAGGGCTGTAAGCAAAGGGATTTCTGGTTGCCACAGCTCAGCAAAGTGGAAATTTGGCATTAAAATAGAATAAAATAAAAAGGAATTCACAAGAAAAAGCAGGAAAAAGTAAGATAGACTAGGAAAAATAGTATGGGAAAATGTTAATCTGCATCTAGTGCTGCAGCGAGGTTGAATTACACACCACGGGCTTTGGGTAGATTAACACTTCTTAAAATTGTTCTACTCTGAAAATGAAGGAAAAGTGTCAGAAAAATGTAGAAAAAAAATGAACAAATAGTTCTTGAGCTACGAATTACCTACAGCTCTGATTGCTGATATTTGCCTATTATCCCATCAAACTGTTCAGGGCAGTGGATGTCCTCAGAAAAACATGTGATGCAGTTAATTACTTTTGTTATGAATTATCCCAGTCATCCAGATGAGATTTGTCCACGGGTTCCATCAGCAGGGATGGGAATTGATATTGTGGGTTAAAAAAGGGAGAGGGGGGTGAAGGTGAAATAGGAATATAAGAAAGAGGAACAAGACATTGTGATTTATTACAGCTTTTCCACCACCTGCAGCAAATTCCACCTGCCCAAGGGATGTCCCAACCCCGTGAGGAGCCCAAGGGAGGTGCATTTTCAGTGCCCAGTGAGAGAAAAAATGAAACTTTCCTTGTCCCTGAGGGGTTTCCTGGGACAGGCCATCTTCAAGTCACAAAATATGCCCAAGGCAAAGAGAGGAACAAAACCTGGATCTTCAATAATCAAGGCAAGTGGGAAAGCTCATGCAAGAAGTTATTCCCTACCTGTACTCAGATCCTGCTAAAAACTGACAAAGAAAATGGAACAATTATTGGAATATCCCAACTGGACTCCAGCAGCTCACAGCACATCACTGGTGCATGGGAACAGGTTATCAGCTTTGAATAAAAATGGTGTAAGAAATAATAAAATTCAGATAAAATAAAAGCTAGTTCACCCACGACCAACATTTAAAAATACCAATAGGAGCAATTTCAGTACCTCCCTGACCTCAATGATGCCAGTGAAAGTTCATGGCACGAAAAGAAAATGAAGCTTCAACCTCACTTCTATTTACAGTTTTACTCTGTGTTTCCTTTGCAGGGTTGAATTAGAGGTGAAACCTGGAGCTGCATTAAGAGGTCTTTTTCCAGGGGTGTAAAGAATGTTTATTCCAAGGGAAAAAAGGTGAATTGAGCCAGGAGGTACAGACTGGCGTTTTTGGGAGCTGGACCAAAAGCAAGTGAGTAAAAAAAAGTCATTTGTGAGGCATAAGTGCCACCTTGTGATTGAACACTGCAGTTCAGGAGGTGTCTGGGGACACAATATTTGGATTAAAGTTGTCTCTCCCTCCCAAAACATTTTCAGCTCATGGGGTAAAGACTTGAAAGTAAAACAGTTGAAAATCTATGGATTTTCACGAGTGGGTGGCAACAGGTCCCAAATCAAACCAAAAACCCATAAACATTCCTGGTCCTTAGGATTCCTGTGTTTAATCCAACTTCTGAATGAGGAGTAAATTTCCCACTTCATTGTTCTATTATTCATCAAATAACCAGTATCAGCACCACATTTAAAAAAAAACATTATGACTTCAGAAAATGTATTTCCTTAAACAATTTCTGTGATTATCCACAAATATCACATGGTTCGTGTGGGAAGGAATACTCAACTTTCAAACAAGAGCATTTAGGGGATATAAAATGAAATATCAATTATATTTCTCTCCTTCCTATAAGAGATTCGCCCAAAAGTTTAGGAAAGTTCTATTTCTGTATTGGAAATTTCCTTTTCCCATGCAGATTCCCATGAAATCCCAAAGATACATTAAATTACTGTGAATGAAATCCTGAAGAACTTCTCACTTAAACAATATTTTTACTAAAGACTTCCATGAGAACATGCTCAGCACATCTGGATTTCCCCTTTTTCATAGACACATCAACTGTTCCTGTTGCCCAATTTCAAATATCTGAATGTGATCAAACAATAAAAAATAATCACAATATAGCAAGAGAAAGGAATTAAGATAAATAGTAAAAAAATATGGTGAAAGAAAAATTATTAAAAATTATGTTCCTATTTTTAATTAATTTTTCTTACCCATAGAAGAAACATTCAAGTGTTAAGCTTTTTAACATAAGACAATACAACAGTAAATTTAGGGTAATAATTTAAGAGTAAAGTTAGTATAAAACAAGTGTATCAAGAGGACACTATACAACAAAGCAGAAGTAAAAAAAAAAAAAGGAGTTAAAAATGCAAAGTAATTTTACTAAAAGTTAAATTATTTTAATAAAGTTTAGTCATTTCAATAAAGACATTTTCCCTAATATTCAATCCAAGCCTCCCCTGGTGCAATTTGAGGCCATTTCTCCTCATCCAGTCAGTTTTTATTGGGAGAAAAGATCCAATCAGACTCAGAAGCAGATCCAAAATCAACTTTCCCAAATGAACAAAAGAATAACCAAGAAGCACCATGACCTCATGTGCAAAGTTAGTGGTAAATCAGGTGGATGCTCCTGCCTGTCAGCCTTTAAATAGTAAAATATTGAAGGTTATTTCTATCAAATAAGTTGCTAATTTGATCCCTCTGCTCTGTTGAATCCAAATTACAGAGCTGTCCCAGCCCAGGAAAATTCAAAGTAATGCAATTATCATTTTAGACTATATAAAGTCTCCCATCACCATGGCATCCAGATTTATCCTTTCAGGTACTTAGAATAGACATGTTCACCTCATATGTGCACCAGAAAGAAACTTCTGCACTTTACTTTTTATTCTTTCAAAGTTACTCCATGAAAATATCTATGAAATTTCACCCGTGGTTGTGTAGGTCTCATTGGTACCTTAATTTTTAAATTAATCTGTTAAACAAAGGATTTAAAAAACCAAAATGAACAAACCCCTGCAGAATTTTACTTGTCTTTGAGGACTTTTACACATTATGAAAAATCAATAATTGCATGAACAAATCTACATCAAGGCTCCTTCCACTCAGGCCAGGGAAGTAGCAATGCAGAAAAACACCTTTTATATCCAGAATTACCTGGACAGAGGGCAGGGTTAGGTGGGATATTGGGAAGGAATTCCTCCCTGTGAGGGTGGGGAGGGGCTGGGATGGAATTCCCAGAGAAGCTGTGGCTGCCCCATCCCTGGAAGTGCCCAAGGCCAGGTTGGACAGGGCTTGGAGCACCCTGGGACAATGGAATTTGTCCCTGCCCATGGGGGATGAGCTTTAATGGTCCTTCCAACCCCAACCATTCCGTGATTTTATGATTTGGTTTTGCAGCACAACTGAGTCACGAGCAGATATTTCACAGACAAGGAGTTGAAGCAGAGAGGGATTAAGATCAAAAGTCCTCATGGATTGGAGGTGCCAGGTGGAAACACAAACCTTCTGGAATATTTGGCACTTTACAGAATCCAATTTTTTTTTACTGACTGGGCCCTTCTTGGATCAACAGTTCTTCTGTTTAAGGAAATGAACAATAAAGTACAGAAATCTTCAGTTTTTACTCTCGGCTTTCAAGTCCTATTAGGGGAAGACTGTTTTCTGTTCATTTGCTTCATTTATGCTTCCTGTGCTGTCTGACCTCTCTGAAACTTCTCCTTTCTCAGATGCATCATTTAATTCCTGTCCCACTGATTGAAGCTGCACAGGTTCAGAAGTGTTCTGACCTCCACATTTCAGTACCTGCTCCAATTCTCCTTATCAAAGCTGCCAGGACCTGTCCTACCCCTTTTTCTCAGCCCCCTCCTTCAGACAGGGATATTTTTTATTCCCCCCCAAACTCAAACTACAGTTTTTCAAAGGTGGATGCTTTGGGAAGGCAGCAGTGACTTTCAAATACGGACAAAAGAAACACAAAGAGCTGCTTCTTAACAAAAAGATAAATATTAACTCCTTTTCCCAGAAGTGTGAGGACACAAGAGGGTTTGATCTGGCTGAATTTTTTTTTTTTTTGTTTCACAGGCAAAACACCTCATTTTCTCAACTGACATCCTCAGAAATTTTTCCAAAGGGATTCCAGCAGTTACCAGCCAAACACTTTTTGCTCAAGAGACTACATTTTGCACATCCATGACTCGAGAGATACCCCAATAATTTAGAAGCATTAAGAGATTTGACAGGGCTGCTCCAAACCCACCCAGCTGGCAGAACTCCCCAGACCCAGCATCCTGCATCCCACTCCAAAGGGATTAGCCCAGAGCTGCCTTTTTGCATCAAACATGTGAGACTGATGGAGGGATGACAAAGATGACAGAGGTTTGGCACTGAATTACCCTTTGGCTTCTGTCAGGGTCGATGGCCAAGCAGCAGGAAGAGCTTTCCAGCTCTGGCAGAAGGTCGGGGTTATTAAAATTGTGCTTCACCAGCAGAGGGAAAATCCTGAATGATGGAAACAACACACGAGGAGATGTGACATAAAATAACCCCAGATGCTGAACACAAGTCTTGTTGTTCCTTGTTCCTACTGATTAGGTGGCATCTGACAACCAGATGCAGGGGATTTTTTTGGTTACAGAGCATCATTTAGCAAAGCTCCCTATTCCACACTGTGTAAAACAGCCTTTGAAGGGAGAACCACCAAGCTGCAGTTCCAGCTGAACTCCGTGGTTCTCACAGCCTGTCACACCTGTGCACCTGCCAATTAGCAATTTAAATACTTCATCAATTGAGGATTGAAAGTGTCCTTTGTGCACCCTCACAAACATCAAACAAAGGTGCTGAGAGATGGACAAGGCTACCTTGGTTCTCTCTCTGACGCAGGAAGGGAGTGCAAAGCCAAGGCCATCACTGCAGGTCACAGCTCCCTCCTCAATTCTAACCCTGGGTGCTGAGAGCTGTGTCACTTCCAGGAATCTGGGCTCTCATCTTGGCGTGTCTGCATGGAGCTGGAGGTTCATCATTGCCCATTTCATCAGGTCTGACAGCCAGGAGTGAAATTGCTTCGGTTCCAGAGCGTTTAAACTGCTGCAGATGCTCCTGAGTTATTGATGTGCAAATACACAGAAACACAGAGGGATTTTCCTTTAAAGGTGGCAAAAAGCACAGTTGTGGTTCGAATTTCAGATTGGCACTCCTGCCACAGGCACAGCTCCATGGCAGGGTCATCTTCTCCCAAAATAAAACATGGAAAAGACCTCCAAGATCAAGTCCAAGAGATAACCCAGGACTAAATTGAGTCCTCAGGTGCCACATCCTCACATTTTTTGAGCACTTCCAGGGATGGGGACTCCCTCACTGCCCTGAGCAACCTGCTCAAATGCCTGGCCACCCTTCCAAGGAAGAAGTTCCCTAATATCCAATCTACACCTCTCCTGGCACAACTTGAGGTTGTTTCCTCTCATCCAGTCCCTTTTAGCTGGGAGAAGGGCTCAGCCCCCACCTGGCTACAACCTCATTTTGGGGAGTTGTAGAGAGCAAATATCAGTAGAAGTATGTTGAAAACTATGGCCAAGGAGATGTTACTTGAACTCCAAATTAATCATATCCAGAGCTATAAATCTGAGCTCTGTTGTCAGCACCAAGCTCTAAACGATGCCAATAGTTTAAGCTACTTTTATGAGAATATAAAAAAAATCCATAATGTAACTAAATTCCAACACAGTGATGTGGACGCTTTTGTCCAGGGATTCAGAACTATTGTCAAGATGCATTTTGATGTTTGAAAGCAATAAAATCATAGAATGGCCTGGGATTGAAAGAGATCTTCAAGATCACCCAATTCCAACCCATTCCATGTGCAGGGACAACTTCTACTATCTCAGGGTGCTCCAAACTCCATCCAGCCTGGCCCTGGACACTTCCAGGGATGGAAAATACATTGTTTGAATTCAACAAAGACATCCTGAAAAGCAAAAAGTGCAAAAGCTGTGCCTTTAAGTACTAAACATGGTATAGTTAACCAGGGTACATACAGAAGCATGAATCTTTACCTTACCCCATTCATCCACAATTATTTTCCTTAATCCCTGGACTAAAACAGACCATGGTTTAATGCAGATATTCAGGTGCTGCTGCTAAGAATGATACCTACGAGAAACATTTCTATGTATTCTTCAGAACTACACAGTTTTGGGTCAAAATATGCAGAGGATGAAGACAACATGATAATTATCCCAAAGATCCCAGTGATCCAACTGGAAATGAGATTCCCAAAAAGCAAGAGGTGGCAGTTTTCACTCGCTGATGAGACTGGAGCACGTGTCTGTAAAAGCCCTGCAGTGCAAAACCTGCATAATAACAAGAGGTTTTTGGCAGAAGATGTGAAGGCTCTTCCCCCACCCTGCAGAAATTTCAAAACATTCCCAAAATAGTCTCTTGTGAGTTGTGCCTGGTCTGTATTTCTGACTGTGAGGTTCAATTTTGAACAGAAAAGTAACAGCAAGCTTGATAAATACAGCCAGTTTTTATTTTTATACCTGTTCAGGTTTAGGCCACTTCAGAACTCTGTTTAAAAAGGTACAAATGAGCAGCCTGCAAGGAACGAGCTTCTAATTTAACACAGATCAATGGGATCCAGACAGCCCCAGAACTACAGCTCCTCTCAAGCTGGGCTTAAGAATAGATCAGTAAGTCTTCTTAACCATCAGTATTTATTTGCAAAGCTTGCTGGAGTGTAAAATGGATAAAGCTGAAACTCCCATAAAACTTGTGAGTTGAAGAAAGGAAGAATCAGGAAAATAATTGGCTATAAATATGCCATATGGATTTTTCTCTTTTTTGGAGGATTTTTATGGGCTTGGATGAGCTTTCGACGTAAAAAATTGAGAAATATTCCCCTCACACTTACTTGAGGGAAAAAAAAATAAGCCCAAGAATTGTTCAAGGAGTAAATAGAACCAATACCCAAAAGCCATAACAGCAGAAGTATTGCTTAATAACCTCCATGGGTTTTAGATCTTTCCACATCACTTTGCCAGACAGCACAATTCCCAGCCTTGAAACAGTGCTGGTATTTCAGGGTGCATCTCTCCAATGAAGAAAGCTGTTTATAGCAAATTTTGGGGACAGCTGGAGGCAGAAGTGGTTTGGATGTCCAGTTTTCCTGTGCAGGTGAGGAACAGCTGAAAGAATCCCTGCTCCTCACCTGCTGCACTGCAAAGGGAATTTACACACACTTGGTTTAAAAATTGTAATTCCAAGGAAACCTCGTTTTAAATTAGATGTAACCTTGCTGATTTGAGTGATCTGGGTGTTTAAACCTAGGAAATCCTCCAGCCATCAATCAGCCCTCTGGAAAGCTGAAGGATTCCCACACAGGGTCTGTCCCTGGAGATTCCAGGGATGCAGTGCTGATGGGTTTGAGGAATCATAAGCAAATTCCCAAAATCTTTCAGCTTTGTGCAATACCCAATAAGAAAACACATCATCAAACCAGTATCTTGTTAACCATGCTTAATTAGCAGTCAAATTAATCTATAGTTGTTTATTCCAGTTAGATCATTAGCTGGGTGTTCAGCAAGAGCAAAAAACATGACATTTCTGCAAGTCAAAGAGTGAAGAAAAATAAGTTTTCAAAATTTCCAGCCCCCCAAAAGATGCTAAAGGATTCTGACCACCAATTATCACTTGACTGGAAGCCCACCCAAGACCCAAGACCTTGGGAGAGATGATTGCTCTTGGTTTGCACTGAGGTTCCTTAAATATTCCCCTCAAAAATGAGCCACAATGGAGAAAATAAGGAAGCTGTGAGATTTGGAATCCCATCATTTTGATGCAGCAGTCACCACTTCAGCATGTCCAACACTAAATAAATAATAGGGAAACTCCCTCCCAGTCCCATCCCCATCTCCAACAGCTTCATAACAGCACTGGGGAAACGGCCCTAGATTTAAACACTGAATTATCATGGAATAACAGAATAGTTTGGGTTGGAAGGGACCTTAGAGCTCATCTCATTCCTACTGTTCAACATTTCCTTGTCAAGCCACAAAAATATCTGCAAAGTAGCCAGAAAGAGGGCTGGAATATCAGTATTTCTACTAAAAAGAATGAAAATACAAATAGAAATTAACAACAGCAAAAAAAACCTATCATTTTATTTCACAGAGGTTATTTCCCTTTTCTCCTCATAAATGAAATGTTTTCACCCTCTAAGGCTGCAGTTTGAACACACCTAATCTCTAAACCTTCCCATACTGATATAAATGAGCAATTCCAGTGCAGTTGAGCCTGTGTAAAACCATCCCCAGTATCTGCATGACAAATCAATCATAAGTTTGACAATTCCCAAGCTCCTGTACCATCCTCCAAACATGAATTTTATTGGCAGGGTCTCTCCCAGCACTCCCCAATTCTCCCAAACACACTTTGCTTCTCCTTTATTCACACAGGGGGCTTTTTTGCTGCTTTTCTTACTTTGATTGTCTCTTTTGGCTCTGAAAATTAAATTTCATGAAGTTGGTCTTTATAGATTAAATGCTTTGTGCTAAACAAATGGTTCTAGTATTAGCTGGTGCTTTCAATAAATTAGAACTTGATGTTCAAGCCAATATTGAACTGACACAAATTAGATTTACCAAGCAAATTTTTCCCAAAAATATAATCTTATCGAACAAGGGCTGTATTTTGCACCTGTCAGAAAAAGTTTATTGCTTTATTTCATTAGCATGGCCTGTCAACCTTTAATTTTAAATTGCCTGGCAGAACAGGAAAGACATTTTGCTAAGAGAGAACTTACTTTTCCTGGGAAGGAACATCAGCTAATATGGAATGAAGCACCTCTGTGTCTTCAGGGGAACATTTTACTCTTTTAGCCACATTTGGACCACAATTTTTTCAAATTATTCAAGTGGTTAAAATACAAGTAGAAGCAGGTTTGTGTAACAGAGCTTGTCAAGTCTGAATCCTGTTAGTGATCATCATCATTTATTTTAAACCAAATGGATTTTTCAGTTCTTGCTCTGTTGCAAATATTTTCATTCAGAAGGTGGGGGGTTTGCTGGTGTGCATTCAAAAAACTTTTAAAAACCATGAAAACAAGTTTGTATATGCTGCTGCTACAGCAGATTTTTCATTTTAATAGATGAAATAAAACCCTTTTAAATCCATTAAAAGCAGCAGATTTTTCTTGACATATCAGCACAACTCATCACATCCAAGAGGGAAGTCCAAAACTTCCCAGTGTTCAGGAATCCTGCTTTTGGGAAGGACACTCAAACTTCAGGCTCCTGCTGTCTGAAATCCACTTTTCCCATGATTTTTAGTGTTTCTTGCAAAGACCAGAGCACAGGGACTGTTCTGGGGATCAGTGGGAGCATCCCACCAGATCAGCAGCTTCCCTGGGAGCTTTGCCATCAGGAGGGGACTTTTGACACCAAGACCACCAACAACCCCTGCACAGCACTGGACTAGAGCCAAAGGATCCTTTGAACACCCTAAAGGGCTGAAAACTCCATTTTATTTTTGGGATCCTTGGTCAAAATCTCCAGTTCTCCCCTAAAAGGGAAATGCATCTCTCCAGCACTGCATGTCTGACTTCAGGAATTTACATTGGCCACAAACACAGCTCCTCTCTGAGTGGAAAAATAGAAAAAATTTGGTTTCATCAATAAAAAGCTTTTCACTTATCAGTGTTTTAGACCACTAAGATATCATTTCCATGAATTGGGGATGGTCAATCACTAAAAACCAAAATCTGCCCTCCCTAAATGTAACACTTGCTGAAATATTATCAAAAGCCCTCATTGACTCCTGAGGTTTTGACTTCACTGACAGCACCACATCAAGTGAGTTCTACTTTTTGCTGCTAATTTTAATTACTGCCTGTTTGCATTTCTTTAAAGCACAGCCAGATCCTCCTCAGACACAACATTCTCCAGGTTGTCATTCATTTCCTCATCCTGAAGCTAATTGGCAGCACTTTCGGAAGAGAAATGTTCCTCAGAAATACCCTTCAGATATTTGTTCTCCAGAGCACACAACCAGCTTTAGACTCGTCAAGTACCAGAGATTTGGGTATAAATAAAATAAATTGCATCCCTAAAAGGCTGCTATGACCACACAGCTCTCACATGCAAAAAGGAAATTATATCATGCACCTCTTATGTTTTGCAGCCTTCAAAACCCAAAATGTAGTTAAAGATTTTAGCAAAAATTGTAATGAGAGAGGAAAAGGATAAAAAGACTCCTCAAGCTGGGGAAATATGTTCAAATGCCTTCTTCAAGATATTTTTACTGCCTTATTATTACCCTTAGAATTCATTCACACACAAACAGCAATGCCCAAAACTAGGACCCCACAGCCCTATTGCATTATGATATAAAATTTTTATGTAAAATTTATCATGTGAATATTGTGTAAATAATCTCTACTTTGGATCCTGCACATTCCAATGTGCAAAAGCACGTACTTAAAATGTACATTGCTGTTACTTACTAAGATTTGGAAAGTTTAATCAACCAATCAGCAAACACTGATGCTCATATTTTAATAAGGAAGAACAAAATAATTGCTTTCTACTTGCAAAACTTTAAGGATCCCTACTTGCAAAACTTTAAGGATCCCTACTTGCAAAACTTTAAGGATCCCTACTTGCAAAACTTTAAGGATCCCTACTTCTAGGCTGTGCATGCCAGCCCTGCTGCTGTTCACATTTTTATTTATTGCTAAACCCAAGATTTTCATACAATCTCCTGCATGCAGAGAGACAGGGCAGGAAATGAAAGAACATTTACTAGTATTTTATAATTTCTCTAATCACAATTTTATATTAAATTCTAATGCTGGGCTTGCCCAGGTGGTCTGGGCACGGAGCTTTCTGCTGTCACCTCTTCAGCCAGCTCAGCACTGGGGGTGAAGAGAGAACTGGGGTGTTTAATGATGACCTGATCATCACACCTCTCTTGGCACTGTCCAGCCTGATAAGGACTGATAAGAAAACAAGGCTTCAGCAGGATCTATTGGCCATGGACAGCATTTGCTCCAAGTCATCATCAAATTCCCACCAAACTCCCCGTTAGCACCGTCAAGCAGCCACTGCCCAAGGCAGGAGCCGTCACCTTCTCCTGCAGTGCCACCCTTCGTTCCAAGACCTGTGACACAGGTCTCGTTCCACCTACAGGAACAACGTCCTCCTCAATTTGTCAATTTATTGTTGATGTAACCATGGCAGAGAGGTCAGTTCTGGAGTGGGGAACAAGCAGGCAAAGCAAAGATATTTCCCCCCAGAGGGAGCAGATTTGCTGCCAACGCTCCTCGGAGCTCTTGGGAGGGCAGACTGCTTAATGCAGTGTTCAAACAAATGATCCCATTGGAAAGGGCTTCCTGCACCCAGAGAAGACTTCCTCAGAAATTTAATTCCCTAATTTCATCAGGTGCTGGGTTGGTTTGCCGGGACAGATTTAGAGGGCGACTCGTTTGAGTGCAATTTGAGAGAAGCAGGTTTGACACCGTGTCAATCTCCTGCCAAGCTGAGTGGCATCTCCCAGGAAAACAATTGAATTTAGGGATGCAGCCTGCTTGTTTTAATCTCCTCTATCTCACTAGGCTAAAGTGCTCTTTTACATAAGCAGCAAATATATTCAATATTTGATGAGGTGCGCCTTCAAATTTGTCCTTCCCCAAGGAAAATAACTCCAGGCTTTTAAAAAATGAACTGGAAGCTCAACCATGTTCCCTCCCTTCATTTTTCCAAAATGAAAGGTCATACCAGTCACTAATGTTCTAAATTTGTTTTATCTCCTTGATTTTATAAAAATATTTAACTCCACAAAACGTTTTGGGGTAGGACACAGATTTAAACAGATATTCTTCAGAGAATCCCTCACTTTCAGGTGCTTCCCACAGCAAGGATGGTCTGTGCCACTTTATTTTCTGACAAGCTTGCAGGAGAGCAGGAGGATTCTGTCAACTTCTTTAGGACACTTTCTGAGGAGAAATTAACTCTTAAAAAATAATTGGAAATATAAAAAAATGAAGTCTTTATACAGCTGCTGGGATTAACTGAAAGAACAAAGAATTCTAATTTTTTAAATTTTTATATATATTTATATAAATGTAATAACCAACAGGAAGGATCCAGGCCTATAGGAATATGTATGAACCCTTGATTTCCAAACTTCCTGAAGTCCAAACAGCTTAAGAATATTTATTTTGCATTATAATCATTGCACAGCCTAATGTCTTGTGCTGTAGTAAAACACCTCACTTGAAATCATTAAATAATTTTATAGAAGAAGCAAAAATATTAAAACATTTTCCTTTTACCAGGCAGGGCTGTTATATAAGGAATAGAGCCTGACTTGACTAAAATGAATTATACATCCAGCAGCAAATTACTGTCTATAGCATGAAGCCCTTGGATTTTGTTCTCTGTAAAAGATCATGGTCTGAGTAGCCTGTGATATTAAATGTTCAGACAGACTGATGGGACAGTTTGTGGCTCATCATTTCCATGTCAAGGGACATGTTCAGGTGTGGGCATAGAGACAACTGACACTTGGAACTCCCAGCAGAGTGGCCACACAAAGTCCTTGAAGAGTCTGCCAAGAGATTCCAACTCAGTTGCCACCAGTTTACCATTTCTAGGAGGAGTTTCTAGTTTTAACATCAAATCCCACCATAGCTCCCACCAAATTCCTGGAGAAATTCTGATTATCTCTGAATAAAAGTTGAAATATTCCTTTGTAGAAGGTGTATTTGGGTAGTTTCAGGGGGCTGATGGTGGCCCTGAGGAGGATTACAAGGTGTTTTTCTGGTATTGGGCACCTGGACAGTGGTGAAAGGCAAAAATCAGTGAAAAGCAATCCCTGCCTACATTTTTTCATGACGCACCTTTGAGCTGAGTTTGGAAAGTTGGTAGAAGTAATTTTTTACTTTTTTTTTCCTTTTGCTTTTTATCAACAAGGAGGCCAGTCCCATTTAAATTCTGCTTCTGGCTTGCAGCATGCCTGAACACAGAGAGGTCATGGCTTGATGCTGCTACTTTGATGATGGAAGAGAATTTTATATTTCACTCCTCCAAGTTTAACTCAATCTTCTGGCTCTGCAAGTACATTAGCTTATATTTCTAAGTGCACAAACACACTGTTAGCAGCACTTCCTGTTCTGAGAGGCGTTTGATGTGGCCAAAGTAAGGAATATCATACCAAGTTCAGCACACAAGAGCCTGCCTTACAAAGCCTTCACACCTGGCTCAGTCACACCAAAGGGTCACAAGAACAAAGAGTGGCTGGAGATGATGGAAATGTCCCTGTCCACTTCTTCCTCCTTCTTGGAAGGAAAGTTTTCCAGCCCCTGGGGAGTTCTACAGCAGAAAGTTTAACTTCAGCTGAGCATTTTAATTTAAGGTTGGCTTTCAGGGTACTCTAATAAAGACTGGTTAAGCTTACAAGGAGTTGTTACCAATCTGAAAAACTTGAGACATCATCTCCTCAGACTTTCAGTTTCTTCCCTACTGCTGCTGACCCCCCTCATTGTTCATATTAAATTGTCATATTTAGGACCTGTGACTCAGCCTTCCCAGAATGAAGCACTGTCCCTGAGGCTGCTCAGGATCCCTGTGTTTCATATCCTAAACCCAGAATCTTCACATTAGATGGATGTGTATTCAAAAAGGACCCTGAACTTTTATTCTGCCACCCTAATCCAGCCACCCTGAGGGTGTAGAATACACCAAAGCCTTCCCTGGGTACAGATGTGCCAGCCACCACTCTAAATTCCTCCCTCAGAGGAGCAAAAAGTCCCTTATCCTGTCAGATGTCCTTGGAAGAGGCATGGATGACCTTTCCTAAGTGCTGGAGCAGAGCCAACTGGAGCTTGCAGCACAGAGCTTTCCTAAGAGTGACAGGGGACAACAAGCAGGTCTGGGATTGGGGCTGGGACAAAAGGGACAAGGCACAACCATCTGTTCCAGCTCATCCTTTGCTGCTTGAAATGCACGAGGGAAGAAAAGATATTAATGCTAAGAGCCCTGCGAGATGGGGCGCATCCCAAATCCCCAGGACACAACACACATCACACATTGTTTCCAGCACTGTAATTATCTGATAAAGCTATTAAGCATCCCCCTGAGGTGCCATAAAGCATTCAGACTTCCCACCAAAGCAATCTGAACCTGAGCCAGATATTAGTCAGCAACCGGATGCTGCTTTGGGGAAAAAACTTACATCAGGAGAGTCATTTCCTTGTATTTCTGAGAAACTTAAGGTTTGTGATGGGAGGATGAGCTGGCTGCACTCAGCTCTGCTGAGAAACACAGCATTTCTTTTTTATCAGACAGAAAGAGAAGAGCAAACACTGAACATGTGCACAAGGGTGGGGGTCTCAGGCCAGATTTGTCTCCACTCCACACTGAAACCTTATTAAATGAAAGATAACCATGGATTTACCCCAAAATAAGAAGTTAGTGTTCAAGGCCAGGCTAAACAGGGTTTGGAGCAACCTGGGATAGTGGAAGATGTCCCTGCCCATGACAGGGGGTGGAACTGAATGGTTTTTCACGTCCCTTCCAACCCAAACCATTCTGGGAATCCATGATTAAGAAACCCAAGTGGAGACATAAGATGCCCAAACCTCGACTGCATTGTCACTTAAATAACAAAAAAATTATTAATGAGACAAAAGAAAAATTGCAATTTCAGCCACTTCAGATCTGAGCAAAGCTACCCTAGAAAACAAACCAGCACCACTTTAAGAAAATTTCTGTCTGAGGACGTTTCCAGGAGTTATCCAGGCACTGCTGATGACCAGGTGCTGCAACCCCTTCCCAACCTGACCCGTCCAAGCAGCAGCAGAGCTCAGAGCAGACCTTCCCTGGGGCTGCTGCCTGGGGAGAGGGGATGAACTGGTTCAAAAGCTGGGCATGGAACAGCTCCCACATCGCACATCTGCCCCTGTATCCACATCTCCTGCTCCAGGAGGTGTTGGGAATGTGCACATGGAGGCACAGTGGGATCATTTCTGCATGCCAGGGAAACACCCATGGGTGAAGCCTTCCCAAAACCCCTCATCAGCACAGCTGCAGAGCCAGAGGGAAACACCTCCAGGCCAGTTTTGGTTTATCTTCAATTTTTCATGTGCTAATATTGACACAGCCACAAATACCCATTTCCCTCCTCACCTTCAGCAGGCAGCAAATAGAAGGGGTGACTTTGAGCCCTGTTTACCAGGGAGACCAATTTCAATTCTCCTCTCCACTCGTCTCTTATCTCCATTTCTTTCCTCATATTCATATTTACCCTCTGCTCTGGCATCACAGCAATGTGTTAATGTATAATTAATGTGTCATTAAGTTTCCAGAAGCATCACTTTAAGAGCCTTACAACCCACACTGACCAGAAACGAGCCTTGTCCTCGCTGTTTCCAAACACCCCTATTGGAATAATGAACCTGGATTTTATCTTCCTTCCTTATTTTTCTTTTTTTGTTAGGACCAGTTTTTATCATTCTAATAGTCTTTGGTTATTTTAAAGTGCTTCCTGCACCCAAACACTGCTTTGCCCCACCAGAGTAACTGCAGCATGCTGGAAAACAGAGCTGCAAAGCAGCACTAAAACATCCTGAGCTATAACATTTATACTTGTATTTTATCATTTCACATATGGAGATATCACCTAATTGTCACTAGACTCACAACAATTCCCATCAAGGGCCTCACCCATAGCTCTTCAGAGTCAATGGGACCATTCTATTGCCTTCAAATGGCTTTGGATCACCCCCAAAAGAAAAAAAAAAAGCACCAAGATAAACTGCAAATTGTCTCATTAACTTCTCCAAATGTCTTTTGAGCCACTTCCAGAAAAATAAATGAAGGGGGAAAAAAAGTAGTCAAGCACGCCAAGAACACGACTCAAGTAAAAAAAAGAAATAAAAATAAAACTGCACCACCCAGAGTAGTTTCAAAGTTATCCGAGATAAAATATAACCACGTATTGCCTCTGACTCCTAAAAGCCAGGGAGAACAAACTCTGCCATGAGGCTGCCCTTCAACCCTTTCTGTCTCATCTCTCAGCCTCTCCTTACTATTCATGTGGGAAGGATCCACACAATCATTATCAGAAATAACCACACTTTTCCCCATCTGCACTCGCTCCAAGCTGAGCAGGAAAATAAAAAAGAAAAAAACCCAACAAAACCCCACACAAGTGACAAAATAGTTACATCAGCAGATGTGAATTCTGATTTAAACTGCCATTTTTCTTTCCCTAGAAGTCTTTGTTTTACTAAGAGCATGTGGACTTGCATAAAGTTTCTTTTACTCAAGTATATAAAAAATTCTTGCAAGCCAAATACAACAAAAGGGTTCCCAATTCCAAGCGTTTTCAGACAGAAGGAGCCTAAATATCTGTGAGAATCCTACCTTGAGCACAGAATTCATCATCTGGGATGCAGCAAATGCTCTGGGCATCTGTGATTTTCACTTTATCATATGCCTGTAATTGGTTAATTTGAACCTGTCTCACAAAGCAAAAAAAAGAATGCCACTGTCCTGAATATTTCTTGTTCACTGCTTAAATAAACTTCTCTGCTGGGTGGTGATTATGAAACATGATTGCCCTTGTAATTCCAATATCTGCTTCCCTTAATTTACAACTCTCCCACCAAATAAAGCCAAGGACAAGGGAGAAGATTCATTAGCATTACAAAATTAAAATTAAAATTATCCACAGTATCACCCTGCTGGATTTTGCATCAAATAAAGCTTTGTTCGCCAGCTTTTCCCCCTGTTTGAGGAACAGATTGTGCCAACCCCACATCGTGGCTCAGCAGAAGGGGAGTTCAGAGAGAGGATCAGTCTTCATTTGTGACTTAAATGGTTTGGATAGAAAATTGAGTTTTGTGATTTTAAGGAGGGAGAGGCCACATAAATGCAACCAAAGCCCAACTGTTATAAGTTTTCTATACTGTAAAATGTCTGTGATCTTAAAAATACTGCAGGAAAAAAGTACAGAGTAGGAAATGCAGCTATTTACAAAATACAGAGCAATTTCTGATCGCTTGTACTCCACCAGTAAAAAAACAAGATATGGTGATGAAAAACACCTCAGTTTAATCACACATCCTGAGGTGATATCCCTGCATTTTCTGCTGTGTTAGGATGGATAATTTTCTTCTGTCTGGATAAAGTTTGAAATATAATTGAATTTCTCAACACATTCTTCCCTCCTCTCCACAATACATTAGAGCCCAAAAAGAGACATTAACCACAGAGTGCCAGAGTCAAGCAGAAAAACTCACACCAAGCTGACCAGTTTTGATGTGTTCTGCCAGAAAATTAAGACAAAATATTTCGTATTTTCACTCCATCAAAAATTTATTCCAATGTCCATCACCCAGAAAAATCCACGTCCAGGTTTCACTGCACAAGCTTTTCTGCTGTAATAAAATAGATAAATAAAGAACTTTTACATGATGATTAATTCTTGTAGCAAAAGACCCAGTCCCAGAAATATTGAGAAAGTGCAGGTAAGTGTTCCCTTCTTTGTGGAGCATTGGAGACTTGACTTAATCCATGGCAAAGGACAGGTTTGACTCCCAGTCCAAGATTCCTCGCCAATTCAGATTTCTCCTCTAAGAACTTAGGAAGAAAATCTCACTTTCAAAAGACATCCTGGGGAAGGCTCCAGAGAAGGATTTCAGCCACTATAAAGTACTTACTCCTTTTTTTTTTAATCCTGTTCCTTGCATGGAGCTTGGCCACAGGCTGCAATCTATAAATTGAATTTTCATAACCACAATAGCAGCACAATAATAATAATTATTTCTTTTTTCGCCAAGAAAGGCCCCCCAAAGTGCTGCCAGCTGTCCCTGAGAGCACAACCACAGGATCATTTCGTCTGGAAAAGATTTTTAAGGCCATCAAGTACAACCACTCCCCAGCACTGCCAAGGCCACATCCACAGGGCTGTTAAATCCCTCCAGGAATAGGGACTCCATCCCTGCCCTGGGCAGCCTCTTCCAACATTTGACACCACTTTTGGTTAAGAAAACTTGTACCCAATCCCCTGATGAAAAGTTCATCCCTCAGCCACACATTGAGGCTCCACTTTGCACCTCGGCAACCTTTCCAAACCAAGTATTTTATTTTCCTCTTCCATGGAATAGCAGAAAACCCCAGAAATCCAGTAAATATAAATGACCAAATAAAAAAGCAAACCCATTCACAGCCTGCAGTGAACCACACTCTAGGGAACCTGTAACTGCTTCTCAGGAGAGCTGGGTACAATATCTGTATGGATCATGTCATGTGGAATTATCAGCACTTCTTTATATGTCTGTCACCCAGTCCGAACATTTATTCACTTTATGTTACAGCTTCAGTTTTAATTTGATCATCCTCCTGATTTTCTCCACATCCCAAGCACCTTTGGGGCTCTTTAAAAATAAAACATGTATTCAAGCCCAATTCACAAGAAAACACCACAGATAAATCCAGGCCAGCAGTAAATAATGATTGGCTTCTCCCCTCAGATGCTACAACTGGATTTATCCAACTCAAAAAAGTCCCAGGCTGCCTGTCCAATATCTCCATTTCCACTCATCAGTCCTAGTGGCAGTATTCCCTTCTAACGGGCTTTATTTTTGCACTAAATTCGCACTAAAATGGCTCAATTTGAAGGCAGGATAATTTGTGCTTAAGCAGGATCCCAAAGAACACCATTTAAATAGAAAAAATAAAATTAGTTTTGCCAGCAACTGTAGAAGAGATGACAGATGTTCTAGAGAACAACTATCAAAGATTACTCCTGTTCTGAACAACTGAGGGAAGTCTTAACAAAGAACTCTTAAGTCAGGGGACAACAGCAAATTCATTTTCAGCCCAAACCATTCCGTGATTCTGACATTCCTTCATCCAGATGAAGGCAAAACCACCCAGATCAGACATGGTCTTGTTTGAGATTCATTCCCTGTTATGGAAAAGCATCAGGTCCCACAAGTTTAACCCCTGAGTTTTGCTGAGTTTTCCCACTCACACGTGTGTGCCCGGCAGCTGCACCCAGAAAATCCTGTATTTATGAGCCAGACCACAGGAGTTCACACAGGATCAGCACTGGGCATGTTCAAGGCCATGGAAGGGTTTAAGGTCTCCCCCAACCCAAAGCCCATCCCGTTCCACCCCTGCCATGCCCAGGGACACCTTCCCCTATCCCAGGTTTCTCCAAGCCCCATCCAGCCTGACCTTGGGCACTTCCAGGGATGGGGCAGCCACAGCTTCTCTGGGCAACTGTTTCTTTTATATTTCCACTTACTCTAAAACACCTCTGTTCTAACCACCTCTAAAAGAAAGAGGGAATAAATTCCCTTTCCTAAGCCTCAGAATTTTTCTTGTACCTCTTCCCCCCAAAAGCACACGCACTCAGTAATTCCAGGCTGTCACCCAATGTTGTTTCACTTCCCAACAAACACCCAGGGGTGAAAAAAGTTAAAAAAAACCCCTCAACAACACACAAAAGGAGCAACAAGCACTTAATTATAACAAGACACATCCTTAATATTCCAACATCTAAAGATGCTGCCAAGAGCTGCTGTCGGAAGAGATTCCTGCTCCAAGAGCTCCCTCATTCCAGCTGCAAGCACTGACATGAACATATTATGGACCTAAGCAAGAAATCATCTTTATAATCATAAAAATCCAATAACATGCTTAAGACACTGAGGTCAAGACAGATTTTCAAATTACTCAGTACTCAGTTCTCTTCCTTCTTTGGACAACTGTATGGGGGGTTGGTTTTTTTTTTAGCAGGAAAAAACAAAATTAAAAATAAGAAAATCAAGCAAGACCAAAAATCTGGTGCCAGCTTATGAAATATTCAACCAGTCTGGACCAGCTGCATGTGTCTAACTCAGTTTGGCAAGTTTACTACTCTCTGAAGAGATATTTATTTTTGCATTAAACATGCGTTCAAAAAATTAAGTTCAAGGATTTGACAGGCGAGTTGGGAGTTGGGGGAGTTTAACAGGGGATTTATTTGTCTGAAGTAGTTGCCACCTGACCACACTCCATGGAAGTTTCTCACCCATCCCATCCAGAGGGATTTTTCCACACCTGACCTCCAGTACCCAGAAATAGAGGCAGCTCCTCTCCTTAGAGCATGGCTTTTCCAGGGACCGGTTGCAACAAAGCTGCCATTGGATTTAAGATTATTTTAGGGAAAAAGGAAGAAAATTGTATTTTAATGGATTCTTTTCTTTCAACAAGATACATAAAAATAGTTACCTTGTACTTTAAGTGACTATAAACGAATCTGCCGTCATTTCATTTGCTTTTATAACCTTCCTCCACACATGATATCACATTTTGCACATTAAAATGAAACCTGATCACATTGAAACTTCTCAGACAGCCAAGTGGTGGTTTTGGAACAGGGTTTGCTCCCCACACACTCCACGTTTTTCCAAACAGCCTTATTTTCCTTGCTTTCCCAAGTGCAGCAGAGGTTCAACAGTCTCATTATAAAAATCATATTAACTGAGCAAGAATAATGGGAAAAGAACTTTTAAATAACAAAACCACAGTGTTTAGGTTGGGGTCTGAGGTCTTGCTCCTTGGGTGTATGAAGGGTTTTTTTGGTAGGGTTTTTTCCATTTTTATTTTAAATTGAGGATGGGGCAGAAAGTGCTGCACATAATTAACCTGTACATCTCCTCTATAACAAGTTATTTTCTCAAAAAACAGCACAAACCCATATAACACCATGAAATTAAGCCTCAATTCAGTGACAAAATTGGGCTACCTGTGTCCTTAGGGGGGACATGTCCCCCTTCAGCACCAACCTGGGACAGCACTGACCAGCACAGAAAGTTCCTCTCTCCCATTGTTTTTTGTCTGGGAAGTGAAGATCTCCTGGCAGATCTCCAGTCCTTCCCCTGGCAGGAAATTCAGCCCTTTCCCAACAGCCCTGCACAGGGAGAGGAGCATCCTATGGTCCCTGACAAAACAGATCTCAGCATGGCCATGGGCTGCTCCCTGACAGGAGCTCTCCTAACTCTAATGTGTCAGGAAAGTCCAAAAAAGTTGTTATTCAGGACCTCAAAACTGTGCAATCACCATGACATCAGAAATAACTCGATTAGTTACCATCCAGCCAAAACAGCTTCACCGAGACAAACTCATTTGCAAGGCCTCAGTGAGATAATCTTTCAAAATTCTGGATTTAATCTAAGTGACCTCAGATTAAAATGGGTTTACATCAGTTATTTGTATTAATTTTATTTCTAAGTCTTGGAGGTTTTGATATACATTATATACATACAGTGCTATACTTCTATGTATATACATTATATTAATATACTATATTGATGAGAAAGATACAGTTTTTCTGAGCTTATTCAAATTATCATCATTTCAAGATTTGCAAGAAATCACTCAAAAATTAAGTTCTTTTCTTTCCTAACCCCTGTCAAAATGTTTGCCACAGCAACTCTCAAACCTACCAATTTTAAATTGCTTTCCAATGCTCTGTTTTGTAGTTTCACTGAAGAAAAGGATGGATTTATTTCCATATATAACAAAAATCCTTTAAATTATAAAGGGAAAATTGGCACTAAGTGCCAACTGCTTTAATACCCATGAATACAGCACCAAATTCTGAACCTAAGGAGAAAGGAAGCAAAACGTTCCCTTCTGACAGAAGTGTTTTACTCCCTGCTCTGCATATCCATCTCCTGCAGCCCAGACCTGAGAATAATCCAGCTGGAGTTTGTGCTCCTTGGAGCAAAACCCTGGTTTGCTGGGCTAACCCTGGAATCATTTGGGTTGGAAAAACCCTCCAAGGTCACCAAGTCCAAACATTGACCCCTGTCCCCAAGTGCCACACCTTTTCCACACTTTTTTAAATCCCTTCAGGGATGGGGTCCCCACCACTACCCTGGGCAGCTGTGCTAGGGCTGGATAATAGGAATTTTTCCATCTATCCAATCTAAACCTCCTCTGGTGCAACTTGAGGCTGTTTCCTCTCATCAGGTGCTTCCACATGCGCAGGAGACAGGACCCAGATGGAAATAGGGCTCTTCCTGGGCAGCTCCTCAGCACAGGAACCGTGGCTCCTCTACTCGACTCAGAGCTCAAGCCCCCAAGTCATTCCAGGAATGTCTCCAAGCCCCCATTCCCAGCAAAGGCTGTGGTTGCCGAGTCCTCTGGAAACCCCATTGCAGCAGTAATAACTGGGAACGGTTCATTGGATTACAGAGGCAGCATAAAAGGACAATTTGTTACTGTCACTCTGATTTTTTAGTTCAGATCATCCTGATAGGTCTCACCAGTCACTGTTTGATGTTCTACAGTGGCACACAAAACTCACAATCATTAGAAATGGCATTTTTCCCCTCTCGCCTTGCTGTGCATAATTGTCATGTATGAAATACAGCTCAACCTGAGCCAGTAAACCCCAGAACAAGACTGCAGCCACATTTATTTCTCCTATAAAGAGCATTTCATAGAGTGCTCACTGTGGAATTTATACCACTTCAGCAATAAAGTGAAAGTGGTGTTGTGGAAACAGCATAAAAATGCATATTTAATCATGAAATCTTGTAAACCTCTGCCTAGAATAGTGTGAGACATTTTTGCTTCCAAAGACATTGAAGGAAGCATGGGCTGACCAACCCAACACAGGACAGATGCTGGAATTCTTGGGATTCATAAAGTGGCTCCGAGCACACCGAGCTATCTCAGCATTTTAGGGCTGAAGTTAAAAATACAAAGCAATAAATTTTGAAGGTGATTATTCTGTAGATGCTTCTGGTCACTGCTGGAGAATAAAATTTGGGCAACACTGCTCACGAGGTTGTTCAAGTACAGGAGGCTCACAAATGTAATTCCAAGATGTGGGATGACAAAACCGGTTGCATTTCAAGCCATGGCTGTGTGGAGATGGTCTAGCAAAAGCTCTCTTGGCCAAAAATCCTCAATTCCCACTGCCCTGAGGCCCTGATCCTCCCTGGTCATCACCAGCCTCTCCCATCAGACTTGGGCCTCAGTGGCTCTTCATCTCAATTACCACATTAACAGTTCATTTTTGTTAAACTTGAGCCTAATTGTTTTGGTACTAACCCAAAAAATACCAAAGTTTTTGTAGGTGAAAGAAGTTGCCCAAGAGTAGATGAAAGGGAGAATAGAAGTAAAGTCAAAAAGAAAATAAAGCAAAAAATCCAGTAAAAAATATAAAAAAAAACCCCAAACATATCAAACTCTTCCTATTTATCCATGGAGAAAGAAGAAACTACTTATCCTCAAGGCCTGTTCACTATCTATTTTCCACAACCTTCAGGAATCAACAGAATAATGGGAAACCTGATTTTCTCCTTTTCCAAACAAGTGAAATAAAACCCAGGGAAAGGACTGAAATGGTAATTAAAGTCTGATAAATTAATGGGGAATAAGACAGGGAGAAAAGGAAAACAGGATGTAAATTTTGGCTTCCAGAGAATGCACTGAAGTTTTGAATTCATTGCTTTCATGTGAAAACTGAACAAACATGATTTAAAAAATCAGACTTTGACCACCAGACACTTTCACTTCATGGATGCATTTTTCTAAGGAAAAAACCCTCAGAAACCCAAGAAATCCCTGCAGAGACAATTGGCATCTCTTTTCTTTGGAAAAACAGGAAATCCAGCAGGAAAGGCTCAGTGAAGATGTGTCAAAAAAGGGATTCTCTCCATCCAGGGTTTGGCTCCAGTGGAGCACTAAAGGACAGATATCCCTGTGCTTCCCAGCTCTCTCAATTCCAGAGAATCCCAGTACACGGATTCCCAGCAGCTCTGCAATAATTCCTGAGCACTGGAAGCTGACCTGGCTCAAAAGGTCTGCTATAAATAACCTGGTTAATTTAATGGAAGGGCTTGAGGAAAGCAGCAAGGGAACGATGATCCAAAACAAGCCATTCCTTCAACTTCCTCAGGGCTCTCAAAGCACCAGAACCAGAAGGTGCTGATCCTACACAAAATCCAAAGGGCAATGCATATTTAGAAGGAAAATCCACTGCAAACACTAAGGGAAGGCTGGCATTGACTCAGGGAGCTCTGCCTGGAGCAGAAAAACCAGGAAGAGCCTCATGGAGCCCGATGAACCTGAAGGAATCAGACATGCCCTGGGGAAGGCAATGCCAGCATCAAATATTCCAGCTATAAATACCCTGCCTGTCTCTGGCAGCGATCTGAGCCACGCAGGGATAAACAGGACAAACATGGAAAGGCTTTTGGAGTCCCCACCATGCCACTGGACCAGGAGGCAACGTCAACATCCCATGGACCAGAGTCCCAAACTAAGAGGGGAACTGAACGGGAGAAGCTTCCCTGAAAACATCACCCCAGTGCTGCAGCAGTGAGGGAGCAGGGCTGTAGGTCTATCAAAGAGGATTAGAGGTTTGAGGAGATTATTATTTCTTTTTTGTTGCACACAAGAGGAAAAAGTACAAGCGAGGTAGCTGCTGACTCCATCGGCCTTTGCTTTGCACTTTCAATCATAATTCACCTTCCATTTCATTACGAATTGGAGTTGTACTTTAAAGTATGCCGTATTTTACTCAAGTTACTGGAATTTTCAGCATGAAATATCAGATCTGCACACCTTGGAGAGGTGGGGGAAATCACTTATGTAAAACTAGACAGACCAAATGAACACGTGTCTCAGCACCACAGCTCCAAACCCACTGAAAGCTTTTCCCAGAAGAAATTTATAAATTAATGAAAAAAATCCTTCAGTATCACCACAAGGACTAACAGGAGTTTGGTGAATTATTTACTCTCAGAGCAGGAGACAGGGGAAAGCTTGCAGCAACATCAATACTTGACACATTAGGCAGTCTTTCACTTTTGTTTTATCAGCCTGCTCATGTGCTCTCAAGTTTGCTGACCCATATTCTGGGGCTCATTGAAAAGAGCAGCATTGAAAAGATGTGACAATCTTGTCTGTGTAGAACCAAAGCTGGAAAACTCAGATCTCTTTTTACAATCTCTTCTGCAGCCACTACAAAGGTGACTCATAAAGAACAGTTGAGATTTAATTTTGGATTTTCCATGACAGAAAGCTGTTAAATCATTCTAGTTATTAGCCCCAAATAAATGCCACAGCTAAATGCATGCTTCAGGAAAATATTAGAGTTTTTTCACGGTTTTCACGATGATATTTTTCATTCATCACTGTTTCATCAATTTTCAGACAGAGAATGTCACACCTCTGATCTCTTCAACAAAGGTTTGTCTATAACCAAAGGAGCCAAACTCATCCCTGCTCTCCCAGCAGGGAAAGATGCAAAGGGAATAAATGGTCAAACATCCTCCCTTCTCTCCATCTCTGCAACACAGGAGGGCAGAGGCCACACCAGGACTTCCATGACATCGAAAAAATATAACAAAGCACCATTTTCCATTATTTCCCTATTGATAAAAGCCTTTCCCAGCAAGATTTGAACTCAGAAGTTCAGAAGGACAAGGCACAAGGGCTGTGCACTTCAGATGGAAATGTTCCCATGGATAACCAAAAGCCACAGGATATTTTTCTTCGTATCTTTAAATATGGACAAATATGATCTCCTTCCAGATCAGCTTTGCTTCAAAGGGACAAGCCCATTTGACTAAATTTGATGGTCTTACTAGGAATTTTCAAGTACATAGAGACACAAATTAAAGAGGAGGCAAAGAGAGGAGAAAAAAGCTATTTTTCTTATGCCTTTATCACTGTTTCATGATTAAACAGAATTGTCAACCCCATGAGGGTTGAATAGTGACCTCCTCCCTGGTTCAGAGGGAAAAACCCCCACTAAAAAGGCTGCTTGGAATGATGTACTTGGCCCATGGATATTTCCTGGAGTAGTTACAGAAAGGAGCCTGCTTGAGCCTCTCTCAGGTCACCAGCAGACAATTGAGGCACAGATGTAGAAAGAACATTGAGCTTTGGGGGATAATCAGATTTATTTTTTTCAATAAGTAGAGCATATTATTTTCAAGTGGTTAACTGAGAATAACTCTTGCAGAAGTACAATATAACAGTAATTATTCCAAAATCAATGGCACAAAAGGGTTCATTTCAAATCATGTTATGATTGCTGGATTAAAGTAGTTATTATATAATGGGATGGCAATTACTCCACCTTAATAATATCTGGGTTTCTGAGGGTGAAAGTGATAATACAAGCTACAGCAGGTGTCAAATTTTAGACGTTGTGGAATGAATATTCCAAAGGCTGGAAAGAAACAAACAGATTAGCATATAAAAACCACAAGCATGGAAAATAGCTAAAAATATCCAACTACTTCACCCCTCTTGCCTTGAGCAGACATTCAGAAGCAGCTCACTCATGACAAAGGACTTGGAGCACGCAGTTTAAATCACAAGGAGGCTGAAGATTCTCATCATCCCTTCTCTGAAGAAGCTTAATGGTTTCTGGTATAATCAGCTTTATTGCCTGTGACTCTGCCACGTCCTCACCAGAGCAGTGAGACAAACCTGAACTCCCAGATTTACAGGACACAGTAGAGGCACATCCCGTGGCTCCATCACAGTTGGTTTTGCTCTAGTTCAGAGTTCTGCCAACTCATTTAGGACTTCAGTTCATGGAATCTCCCTCACTGGGGATATTCCAAAACCATTTGGGCACCATCCTGTGCCATGACCCTGCCGAACCAGGAAAGTGGGACCAGAGGGTCACTGTGAGCCCTTCCAACCTCACCCATTCTGGGATTTACTGTACCTCAACCACATTGTTCTTCCTGGGTTTCTTGCTCCCCTATCTCGCTTTTTAATCCCAAACTCCCTTCTTGTTCCTTTAAGTACCAGGTGCAAATTGCTTTTTAGTCACATTATAAGAGCAGCACTGTTCCAGGTGCCACCTAAAACCCTGAGCAGAAGATTTGGAAAGAACACAAAGGAGAAATAACCCTCTGGAGAATGTTCTCCAATCCCTCTCTGTTCAGTGATAGTTTTTTCTTTATTCCCAGCTCCTAAAAGAAATCTATGCTAATAGACTCAAGAATTTCTTTTTT